>PVHY01004006.1:0-99646 GCA_004024945.1 Uropsilus gracilis
CAATGGGAACACTGATCTCAGAGTTCTCTACGTCTCCCCCTCAGAAGCTATTGGAGCTTTGAAAGGTCCACTTGCCTCCCTGGGTGATCCAAGCCCTCTCTATTTTCTGTCCAACAATTTGCTGCAATTCCCACAATCTGCCTGCACTGGGGAAAGAAGGAGCTGAGGGGACCGAGAAAGGAGAAAAAATTCTGCTTATGAGACAAACACCTGAAGAGGGGAAAAGAGAAGCGGTTGCATTTCCAGTTAAACCAAGGCCTGAGGCTGAGGCTGAGCAGAGGATGGACTCTCTGCTTCTTCGTCAGCTCATCATTCATGAAGAGAAGCAAGCATGAGCTTTCGCTAAAGTCAAAGTAGGTTATCCTCAGTCCAGATCCCTTTACCCCACAATCATTGCAAATTGCTCCACATTTTGTCCTTAGGCTGTAACACCAGTCTTAGCTTCCTGTCTCGCCTACATTTTAACAAGAAATGCTGAAGAGCTCAGATCCAGGAGTTACCAACCAGCTGCCATTTTGAACAGGAAGTCAGGGGGCAGCTTATATTTGCACATCACCCTGTTCCAGTTTCCACACAGTTGTTCTCCAGGTGAATCAAAAAGAATATATCCCACGACGAAAGCCCATGGCCTGTCCCTCTCAGTACAATCTGGCGAAGACTAATTTACACAGCAAGGGAGGAAAGAGGGGGTATGTTTTATTTTTTTGTCTGTTTTATTTATTTATGTATTTCTTTTGAGACTGAGTCTCGCTATTTTTGCCCGTGGAACCGTAGGCTCACGTTTCCCGGGGTACCACAGACTCAGGCAATCCCCAGCCTCAGCTTCCCAGGTAGCTAGGATTACAGGCACGCACCACCACACCCAGCTATTTTTTTGCAGGCTAGGTTTCACTGTGCTGCCCCAGGCGGGACTTGAACTACAATCCCCAGACGCTGCCATGACTCCATAAGCTGTCGCTTACAAGCACGCGCCACCGTGCCCAGCCTGGGCATGTTTTATTTAATCAATTACATTTGATTTGGTAAATCCACTCCTCAGAATCTTTCCAAACTGCAAGTTTCATTTTCACTCAACCTCACAACCTCAGCCAATGCCCTGGTGGCAGACTCTTCACTTCTCTGCCAAGCCCCAGGCCTGGGGTATGAAGTCACAACTGTCAGGTTCATCCTCTGTCTCTCACTGAGGCCCACGTGGCTCATCCCAGAGCCTGGGGAAGGTCGCCATCCCTACCATCTCAGCTTCCATTGCAAAGTTGGGTCACCCCATTACCTCCTATGTCTTCAAATACCACCCTCCTTTCCAAAGTTAAGCCCTTCATCCAGTTTAAAGATTGAATCCCCCACTCAAGAAAGTATAAAGTTCAAACCATGAGGAGAACAAATCTAAAAAGAAGCGCACATGTCTGGGTACACTCATAGCAAGAACCACATGTTGCTGACATTTGAAGGTGCTGAACAGTACAGGTTCAAATCCCGCTAACAGCTTAATTGTTGTGTGAACTCGGGCGTCTCTTCAACATTCTGTCTTCTATTTCTCATCCTAAAATGAGCTGATGAGCATCTAACTCCAGAGTTCCTGTGCAGAATAACTGGGTTCATATATTCAAAGTGCCCTGAGAGAGAAATGCTTGGTGTCTGTTAGCTGTTACCTGATGTTTCTCAGCAGACACTCTCTGTTATGTCGCTGCAGGCACTATATGGGACTCTTTAGTCCCTCCCATCTCTAGGAACCCTTGCCCAGCTCACAACACACAAGGAGAACAACGGGAAACAAAGCCAGAACCTGCTTACCGGGACACCCACACACCGTTATCACCTCCATGGAGCAGCCCCGCTCCCCCAGCCTTGGCCACACATTCAGGGTGGCTCAGGACCAGGTCTGAAATGAAGTTATCTTCCCAGTCTGGAGCGACTGGCTTTTGGGGACAGTCCCAGAGGCTGCTCATCAATCCCTCCATGGAACAGAGGATACACAACCTACCCGGGGAACAGAGAAAGCAGAAAAGGACCTCGTTTTTAAAGAATATATTGGGTATCCTGAGGCGTTTGAATGTCATTGCAGAAGCACTAGGAGTCGTCCAGACACAGCTGGGAAATGCAGGTGACATAATCAACCTGGCCCATGAGCCTAGGCAGCTCACCTACGATGGCAATGTGGGACCAATCATGCCACCTTCCTCGACGGGAGACTGGAAGCATTTCCTGGTTCCTGCCCTCCTCCGTGGAGAGGCCCAACATACTTTCCCCACCTTAATAAATTTTCCCCTAAAAACCTTCCCATGGGCAGGACAGAGAGTCCCTGGCAGAGCAAACCTCTACCATAAACGTCGTGAGGAAGAGGCAAGCCTGGCATATTGGCAGCTGCAGTGAGCTCTGGGCTGCACATGAGGCCCCCGTGCTGGGGCTGGGACCCTGAGGGAGATAGGAGCCTGCAGGGGGCTTGAGCAGGAGGCTGGAGGGACATGCCAAACAAGGTGCCAGGACAGTAGGATGTGCATGGGAGGCTGGAAAGCACAGAGACTCCTCCAGAAAGAACAGGAGCCCTGCAGGTTTCAGCTCTTCCACAGCTGCCTGCTGAGAGGCTGGAAAGAACAGGACAAGGAGACACCTCAAAATGGCTGGGGGGCCCAGTCCAGGATGCTTTGTGGGCTCCTAGATCAATGAGCAACTGGAATTGAGCTCTTACTTACCCAGTCTTTGTATCCGCACAGTCCAGATCAGCTTCAGAAAAGGGAGTCCAGTCACATCAGTTTAGCTAATATGGATAAGACAGAGCAGCTGGTTCAAGGCAAAGCTGAATCGGAAGGCTGAAGGCATCTCCCCACTGGATCAGAGCAAAGAGAAGGTCTGAGCGATGCCCTCTACACTCAGCATGGGAAGGAAGGGGATGGAAAAGGTCCTTCATATCTGTAAGCATTCTATGACACCACGGGGTGGGGTGGGGGAGATACTGCAACCTGCAGGAGAACAATAAACTACTCAGAATGTCTTTCCTTAGCCAACACTCCAAAGCAAGATGAGGCAGTCTGCTGCAAGAAGAGTGCTGAGTTAGTAAGACATGGAGGGACAGACACTGCCATAGGCACACGGATCCTGTCAAGAAGTGGGAACCAGCAAAGAACAGCACTGCTACTAATTCAGATAAGAGCAAAAGGAAAGGGCTTCTGAATGTCATCGTGAATGTAAAGGATAAAGTGTTCAATGAAAGGTGATGATCCATAAGGACTCCAAAGTGGGCCCATATAAAAGCTACCTACATTTCGCAAGGAGAGAACTTGACAGATGGAAGAGATTATGGAGATGTTAGGCATAAGGTGTGTTCTGACAGTTGAAAGACCCTCAATTTGCAAATCATAAGGAAGTGAATACACACAAAAAAGGGCAAGACAACTTGAACAAATTCTGATCAGCATTAACACCAGTGAGTGACTTGATTCCAGCACAAGGGAGAGTGAGGTGGGACCAAGTTGGCCTCAGATTTCTCTGCATCATTATTTATGTGGGAGAAATCAGAGCAAAATCTATGAGGCTCCAAGAATAGAAAAGGGGAATTTAAGAATATTTAAACTGGAGATGTCCTCAGACATAAAAATCTCAGGGACAATGTGAGTCCTTTTAGCAAAGACATTAGGAGATTAATGCCATTGCAAGATGAATTTATTAGAAACAAACACTCATGTGCCCATCGCTGTGAGGTTACAGTATAGACAACCCGTAGTGAGAACTAAGTCCAGTTATGAAAGTGGAAACAAGAGGACAAAAAGAAAAGACTTTATTCCAGAACTGAGTATGTCCTCAATCATTTTAAGTTGAAATTAAAAGTCACAAAAATCAGAAAGCTGCAAGAAGGAGATGGGCATATCTGAGTCACTATGTCTTTCACAGGCATTGAGTTAGTACTGCCTGAAAGATTAAGCCATGGAAGTTGAAAGGGGGACAAAATGATACCAACTTATCCAGTTTTGTGAGGTTTTTACTTACACTTAGGGGAGCATTTGAGGAAATATTGTCACTGGCGGTAGAGGCAAAAAAAAAAAAAAGACCAAATTTTAGCAATTCCTGAAGTTTCACTTCAGTTTCTGAGCTTTGGTTACATTCAAGTGAAATTAAGTAATTGTTCCACTGAACCAAGCATGTCCACTGAACTCTATCGGCTCAGCTGCCCATCCCGTGCACGTCTCTACCCAGAGACATCTGAACTGATATCTGCCAAGGTTAATGTTAGTTACTCCTGACTACGGCATTCTGGAAGTGTTCGTTGCTTTCTCTCTTAGGCTTTTTGAAATACTCTTTAAAATCATTTGATGATGTGCATTTGACATTTAATTTTTTTATTTAATTTATTTTTTATTTTGCATATATATGTGTATTTATATTTATATTGCATTCATGCATTTAATTTTTAAAATGGGGAAGAAACGTGTTAACTTTGATACAGTGATAAGTGACTATTTGATGAGGTCCTAGAACTGATGTAGGGTAGGCCAGCCAGGAGCCAGAGTACTGTCCAGAGGGCCCCCATAAACAGTGCCATTTACTTGAAACCTAACAACTTCAGTGTTATTCCCATTTTAAAGAAATGGAAATTAAAGTTCACATATGTTCTGTGACAGCATCACACAATGACGACTGCTGAAGGGGGCTCAAATGCATGTCCTTCACTCTTAGCAATTCATCCACTTCCCAGTTCTGTACTGAGTCTGCTCTACCCCAAACACAGCATAGGCACTGCTCTAACACAATTCCCATACTTCCTCCTGATGCCTAATTTTAACTGATGGCTAATTTTAAGAATTTCCTCTTTAGATGGCTAAAGAAAAGTTTATGGTAATATTTCATTCTACTCTAGAGACTAATTCCTAAAGCCTCCCAAATTGGTACATTGATTTAGCCTTCTTTCAACTTCTCTTTGAAGATTAAATAGCTACTGATTTTACACATAACCTGTAGATTGATTCTATTTATACTGAAATTGGAACTGAGTGGGGTGTTGCTTTTAGCTCTATAAGTGTGTCATGTGTGTTTTCTGAATTTACTTATAGTCATGTTAAACATGAGCATGATTGATCAGACTGCTTCCCTCAATAAATTAAATTTTGACCCGTGATAGTGAAATGTAGATGATTGGTCATATCTACACATGTGTCTCAGAGTATGTATTTTTTGCCTATTACTGTGTAGTAAATTGCCACCCAGAATAGCAACTTACAAACAACGAATAGTTATATCACACAGACAATGGGCTGAAGATTGAGGCCCAAGTGACTGGTGTATCTGACTCACTAAAACCTATGTGTTGCCTAGGCAGCCATCTCCGTGCCCAAAGAGGGAAGCATCATTTTCAAACTCATGTGACTGTTGACAGTCTCAATCTTCACCAGTGATTGATTAGTCATCACTTATGTATCCACATGTATTTGTCATAGCTCTGCTTATAACATGGCGATAGGATTCTTCCAGAGTAAGGGGTTTCAGAGAGAGAGAGAGAGAGCTAGACCCAAGAAGGAAACCACAGCCTTTTTATAACCTAACCTAAGGCTAAAATCATTTATTATGTTCCCTAGAAATGAGTCACTAAATCCAGCCGCTGCTCAAGAAGAGAGGATTACAGCAGGACATGAACATCAGGAGATAACGGGTCATCAGGATTTAGGTTCTGATGGGTCAACAGGTCATGTTAGAGACTGCTTAGAACATATTGGAAGCCAACCTCCCTAGTGTCAGTAAGGTTTTCTCTTGATAGTGAATTGCGATTGTGCATAGTCTCTCTGTTTTTTTCAATTTTCTCTTCTTTTCTAAATTGTCTAAAATTTCTAAATTGTCTAAAAGTGCACAAGTCAAAATTATTGGACACTTTATGTTCTGTAGTTAAATTCTGTCACTGACCATTTGGATGAGACATAATTTTATGCAGCCTCAGTTTCCCTGGTGCCTACCTTTTATAGTTGTTGTATTAGTGCAGTCTATATATGACATATTTACGCAGTGGCTCATCTGAAGAGCGTATTAAAGGTGGATGTTTACCCTTGGTGGATATGCCATTTTTAAAACATGTAAAAGAAGCTGGCTGAAAAATTACACTAAGACAAAAAGCTATTCTTCTCATTTATGCTTACAAATATTTGCATGAACATGGAAGGGATAGGAGCACATAAAACACAGCAACTTTGAGAGCAAATAATATAAACAAATGTCAACTTGTACGGATCAGACCGGGGCATCAGAAAGAAATGAAAAGTGGGAATTGGGGCACTGATGCAGAGGGCTGCATTTCAGAGGCCAGACAAGCTGTGGAGAAGCTGAAGGACAGTGTTACAGGACTTGAAATTCTGTTCAGTTCCACATTTACTGAGCATCTCTTTAATGCAGGCACTGAGGATGCAGTGTTTGAGAAGGCAGGATGTCTTTAAGAATTCAGTCTAGAAGGGTTGGACATCAAAGTGGTTCCCTCAAAATATTTTGTTGTCCCCAGTAAAAAGCATACATGTATAACCAACAGCTACTTATTGAGCACTTATTGTGTGCAGGCCTTACGGGAGATACCAGGAACAACTTTGATCAAAGAGTTCATTGAACAGTGCAGGAAATGGACACTTTCACAGGCACTCTCATGCCAAGATGAGTAGAGAGTCTTTTTTAAAAGACATTCCCATGAGATGGGAAAAAAAGAGGATAGCAGAGGAGTAGTTTAGAGTCAAGGAATGTTCTATGGGGAAGAGCAGAGCTCAGTTGAGATTATGTTAGTCAAACTAAGGATGAGAAGGAGAGAACTGTAGAAGGAGGATAACAGTTTTTTAAAAAATGAGGGCTACAACAGTCAGAGAAAACTAAATAAACTAAATTAACTGAGAAACAATAGTCTGGAGAATCTAGATAGCATAAGCAAGGTCAATTTACATATCATTCAAAACCACAGACAAGAAAACAGTAGAAAGTTATCACTGCATAGAGCAATGGCACATTGAATGCTCCATTCAAGATGCTCTTTTGCTTTCTTCACAGGATGCATGGATGAATAATGAACTCAGCACCTGGGGAGTAGGTGACCTTGACATTGACGGGTGAGTTCACTTGGATTTTTCCTCCAGGTGACTTCCTTAAATGCCCACGATATCTGGACTAGAACCGTAGTTCATGCTAAGCCCTGCAGAACCAGGTGATGCTTGTAGAAGCAATTAGTCTCATGCATCATGGTGCTGTGATGTGAGAGAGAAGGGCATGCTCTATAAATGAACAAAAACACAACAGGACTCAATGGGGGCTTTCCAAGAAGATGTATTCAATCAGGGAGGTGCAGGCATGTACAAGAGTCAAAAAGAGGATGGAAGAAGTTGTCAGAACCCACCTAAGTGGGACAAACATCTGCTTTGATTATTCTGGAGCGAGGTGACTTTGGTCAAATCCCTTAATCTTTCTGACCCAAGGTTCGCATCTGCAAAATTAGTAAGTAAACCTTACTTCACAGTGCTGCTGGAGGACTGAAATGAGATGTGCTCAATGAAAGAATAAAGCACTATCTGACCAGAAGCTAGCTTGACTATTACTAGACAGGGAAAAGAGGGTAGTTGTAAATGCCTGACCTCTGGAGCTCACCACGCCTGCATTCAATAACCAGTCTTTTAATTGCTACCTGTTTGGTCTTAGGCAAAGTACTAACTTCTTTGGGTTTCCAATCATTGTCAATAAAGTGAAGAAAATAGCATGACTTGCTTCATAGGGGTTTATGGGAATTAAAGGATAAATTCATGCAAAGTACTACAACATTATGGGCAAATAATAAAGTCAGTAAATATCAGCTATTATTATCAGTGGTGGCAGTTTTAATAGTAGTGTTGGTATTGGCTATAGAAGTAGTAGTAATGCTGAACCTGGAGAGCCTAATTTTTACAAGGCAAATAGAAAAATAATAGTTTAATGTAAACTAGACTAAATGAAATGTCAAAGTAAGTTCATGTAGTTTGTGTTTTTTAATCTACTAGCTAGGTTATAGCATCATTCTCACATTAAATGTAAAAAAACAAACTTGGAGGCATAAATCGCTCATGATCATGTGCCAAGAAAAGACTGCACAGGGAGTGAGCTCACATTTCTTATTCTAGATTCAGCGCTCTTTCTGGTAATCTGCGAGATATCTGTGCTATGTGTGCATGTTTTAAAAAGTATAATTTTGAGGCACTGAGTTTCCTCTGGTTGAGTTAAAATCAAACAGTAATAATTAGCAAGTCTTGCTCTTTCAAAAAAGCTTTTGTCTTCTCTGGTATTATCTTTCAGCTTTCTCCTCTAAGAAGATATTTTCAATTAAGCATTAGCTTATGTTGCAAACATTTGTTCTTAAATGGACTCACTTATTCTTGTAGGTGATTAAGGATGATGGGTATATAAATATACAAGTACATAAATGACAAGCTCAGCCCTGTGCATATGGTAATTTAATTTTGAGATGAGTACCATGTTTATGCACTTCTATCAGACCGCCTCCTTTTGATGAATGTGCAATTTCTTACCCATCATTTTATCACTGCCAATATTTAAGTAAATATCCTGAGTGCAATACTAGAGAAAACCATCTATGCTATCCAGATCATTTGCAGCTGGGGAAAAAATAAGCATAGGAGTCCTTGCTCATTTCTACATCTGGTTAATTGATGCTCCCTGCTTCGTGGCGCTGCATGTGTAGTAAGTTCCTGCTGGTTTGCACTGTGCCTCTGGGTGAAGTAACACTGATTCGACATGGCTATAGAAGGTGAAAGATAAACAACCACCATTGGACTAAAAATTGTCAAGAACATTTCAGAAATTATCACAGGTTATAGAATTTTAGAGTTAATCAAGTAAAGGGGAAGGGTACCAAAGTCAGCTAACTAAGATTCTCCATATATAAAAAGGGCAAAAATAAAATGGGGACATTCTAGAAAGCAGGAATGGGCTTCCAGTAATGGGGGGTGTGCTGAGCCCCCCAAGAAGTGAGTTGTTGCTGAAGACAAAATTGTAGAGATGAGTGGAAGTGGGAACATGCTGGGTTGTGGGGTCTTGAATGTTACATGGGGGAACAGAGACTTTACCCTGAGCCCACGGAAATTTTTAAGCAAGGAATGACCAGGCCAGGCATTATAGTCATGCTCATGTAGACATGGAAAAGAGTTGGCAATCTGGGATCCTTCCACAACAGGCAGGGATGACCCTTTTAGTCAACATTGCATGTGGTTTGAAGGATCCCATGCATTCTTTCCTCCCTCCAAGGTTTGGAGAGTGACTCCAAGAAGTCAGTCATATTCTGGGTTGTAAAAGCTGAAATGAAATGCAGGTTCCATACATCTCAATGCTGAGTGATAAGAGTCCATCAAATATGAAATGAAACCAGAACTGCGATGCGGGTGACCATCTTCCCCCACAACCTGGAGCTTTGCTGCACTCATCAGGGTGTTGGCTAAGCTGAGCTAGTTTACAAGTGTGGGTTTTGCAAACTTGAGCTCAGAAGCTCCTTTCCTCAATTGATTATTGTTCCCCAGATCTCACACTGAAAACTTACCCCTTATGAAACTAGGGTTTAAGGATGAAGTCAAACTGAAAGTTCCAAAAGAACTTTATAAGATACTTTGGGGGTTGTCCTAGTGGACCCTCTGACCATATGCCTGCTTCACAGACATTGTCTTGATTTGGATTCTCATGGCACTGGATGAACACTATGCTGGAGTCCAAGCACTTGGTTTTAAGTCACATTCTGTAGTTTTCTGACCATCTGATTTGATGATCCCTTTAATACTTTGAGCTTCAACTTTCCCATCTGCAAATTTGGATATTAAGTCTACATGGTGCGTAAGGGAGATTTGAGCAGTCTAACATTCTGTAACCACAAGAACATCTTGCTACTCATCATTGTCCCTGTATGCTGAAGAGGGATAAAATACAACAAGCTGCAACCCTGACATGAAATGACTACAACAGCTAAGGCAGGCGATACCCAGCTAATGTGGACAAATGCTTTGTGACATGTGCAGTTCATTAGTGCTACTGTCAAGTGAGAAGAGGCTACAAAGAAACATTTTATCATTTCATATACACAGACTACACATGCATACCTAGAAAAATATCCAGAAGACAAACTCATGGTCACCTCTGATCGTAAACTTTTCTGTGTTCTTTGCTTAATTTTTATTTTCTGATTTTATTTTTACAAAGAAGATATATTATTTTTACAGTAACAAAATATATAAAATAAATTATTATTTTACATGAATTTATTAATTCCAGTTATCCCCTGGACCATCATAGTTCTATTTACTATTTATATAGGGAAATAATGAAGAATGCAAATGATGTCATCTTTGATATAGAATTTGAATACAAGTAATTCATTTCTCAGCAAACCCACCCACCCATTTTCTTATTCTTTCTTCTGAATTCCTTATATGGTTCCTCATTAGTAAGCACTGATTCCCCCTACTAGAGCATACACTATTTGATAGTGAAGAGGAACTTATTCTAGTTCCTATATATTCCTGAAAAATACAAAATTTTGCTGCTAGAATACACAGAGTAAATATACGTACACTAATGATGGGGATTTTGTTGTTAAAGTTATGGCTGTTGACTAATTCCTAATTCTGTAGACAGTTGTGCAAAAATACTCTGTCTCTGATTTCTCCGTGGTGGAGACACCGGTCTTCCAATGCCAAGGTCATGATTTCACTTCCTTCATCACTTTCATCATTTTCATTACTTGTTGGATCAAAGTTCCAAAAAAGTATGCCAGCCATTGCATTAAAGAGAATGAGAAGAAGCAGAGGAATAAACTAATAGATATATAAGAACCTAAAGATTTGGATGGATGGTATCAGGGCGTTACTAGAGTAGGGCATAGTGATGGAAAGAATGAGGGAAGAGGGATGAGAGATGTACCAATTCTTAGACAGACTAAAACAAGGTGAAATAAATCTTGGAATCGGAGCCATTGTCACCTGCATTGCATCTCTTTCAATACTATCTAACTGCACGCTAATAATGTCCAAATTTATTTCTCTAGCCCAAACACATTTCCCAAACTCCAGATACTACATACTCAATCCTTTACTTAATAGCCCCAATTAACTAGCTTCTCAAACTCAATATATGCTAAACAAAATCCCTGCTTATCTTCACTCCCCAAATCTGGACTACTCACAGCTTTCCCATTGAAGGGAATGAGGGGGTAGCACGGCAATTTTCTTTGCAAGCTTAGGAGAAAGCTCTAGAAATGTAACCTGTTCTCTCTTTCTGTTTCAAGGAGAAATCTTGGCTCTAGCTTCTGTAAACATCAGACCAACCCATTTCTCACTACAATACCACTGCCATTCTGATTCAAGAATTATTACCTTTCATGCGCCCTAATGCAATAAACCTCCTGACTTCACCCCTGCTTTCTTGAGCTTCTATAGCCTATTATAAGCAAAATCTTAAAATATGCACTGCTTTATGTTACTACCTACTCAAATAGATCTCAAAATATTGCACTGGCTTCTAATTTTTTCAATACAAGTCAAGATATTTGGTCAACGATATTCTACAAGATCCAGTATGATCTGGCTGGCCCTACTTCCCCTGTCTCTTCTCATTCATTCAGCTTTAGTCATGTGACTCTCCTACCACACCTCCCACACAATTATCAATTGCTTACTATCCATGGTTGTTTGTGGGCATTTTATGTAACTGCTGGTTAAAATGATGCTTGCAATATCATATTTGCAAAACACTTAACAAATTACTGTACATATAATTTTCACTAAATCCTCACAATAGTGGTGTGAACTGTATTATGTTTCCTATTGAACAGAAAATAAATCTGAGATCAGAGAGTTTAAGCAACTAGTTGAGAATCATATGGTTAGTAATTTGTATTCAAGTACATATCTGGGAGAAAATAGGACTTAATATTGACTGATTCCTACCAGATTAAGGTCTTTCCTTATATAATAACATCATTTAATTTTCCTTAATATATTATCTCCTATTTCTTCTGTTATCTTAATATATTATCTATCTTCCTCTATGTATTACATAATGGAGTGTACTTAGATGATGATAAGATGTTGATAAGCATTTTTCATGTCATTTTTATCCCAGCAGATTTTGAATTTTGATTTTTATAAGGTCATGTATCTATTAAACAATACTATTTTTAAGTTATTTTAATGTTTCTTAGTTTAGTTGAATATAATAACTAGGGTTTCCAATTAGCATGAGCTAGTATGACTAAACTGATTTCATTTAATCAAAAATTAGAAAATTTGACATTTTGCTAGACCTGTACATTACTAAAATGGCTAAACATTTTTCTGTCTTGCAAGCTCCATCTTTTTTTGATGAATGCTTAGGAATTTGGAGATAGTATTTCTGAAATAGTTGCTAAGATAGAGAATAATAATGACCATGTCAAGACCGAGGCCATGAGTTCCATCATATACTTATATATTTCTTCATATGTGTTGATTCATTCAACAACATTCATTCTCCATTCCTTGAGCTCCAGCTATGCTCTGGACCATATATACATATCTATACACCCAAATATATATACACATATATTTTATATATTTATATTCATATTATATTCATATTGTATTTATATTTACATATATATAAAGCAAATGTATGTAATATATTTAAATAATCTGTAATATTTATATATTGCTTAAATCATCTATAATTGTATAATAAATGTATAATATACTTATATGATATATATTTTACATATATATCTATAAAAATGATGAAATGCCAGCTCTCAGAGAAAAAGTGAAGTGAAAAGTATGAGTAGCAAACTCTTCAAAGCAGACAAATAGTGAAAAGAGGAACAGAGGAAGTAGGAAAAGATCTAGTTTTAAAAGAATGTATTTAACATCCAAAGGTGTTTGAACTTCATTGCAAAAGTAGCAAGAGGCCATTAAGGATTCTGAGTCCTCAGACATACTCACTTTATATTTTCCAAGGGGAATTATGTATGATGTATATTGCAAGGTGGGAGAAATCAAAGTAAAGAGAACAAATCAGATATTATCACAGTAATCTAAGCAAGAATATTAGAAGGTCATACAGTGAGAAGATAGAAGTCAAAAGGAGTATATATGAGAAACATTCAGTATGTAAGTTAGGATGAGAGGAACATGAAGAAGTTGTAAATTACCATATGTCTCCTATCTGTCAATTTAGTAGTCACTCTGAACTTTCTTCTTGAGACTAATATCTACCTTCTCCCTTATGATTTTCCAACTTAGTCTCAGCTTATGAGAGAAGCAAAGGTAGAGACAACTGACACTAAATAGACCATATTTTCTTTCCTGGAAATCTTACTATAAGACATTGAAATTTGATTGTCCATACAGTGGAAATTTCTAGAAATTAAGGTTGATGCCATAGAGACTTAAGAGTTAAAGGCCATGTTGAAGCATGAGCAAATATTTGCGTGTAGTCTCTAGGGTAGGAAATGGGCACAGCTTACTAAGAAAAAATAAGAACCATATCATCCTAAAGATGGGTCCATGAAGGGGGTTGGGAGACCAGGAAAAGGAAAGGGGGGAAAGAGACAAAGGCCTGGATAGTGTATCACAGTGTTTGAATCACAAGGATAACAGGAAATCATTCTCCTGCAGAAGCACAAAATGTAATCATGCCTCCTAAAAAAGAGAGGTTCCAGGGGGCAGAAGAAGAAAACCTTCTTCTTCTGGGGTTCTTCTTCTTCTACAGGGGTTGTAAAACCCTTATGACACATCGTGACCCTGCTGCCATCGGGCCAAATAAGGCAAAAGAAATTGTGACACTTAAGTACTTTAGAAATGTGACAAATCAAAACATTTGTCTGTTTTTCCATAGGAACATTTGGGTATCCAAAGTCATTAGAGTTACACACTCTTTAGCAGCAGTAAATTAGAATGTCACATTGTGGGAAATTTGTTTGTTTGTCTGCCTGCTTGCTTTTTTTTTTTTTTTTTTTTTTCAAGAATGTTGGTGGTGAGTGGATAACAACATGCTTCATTGAAGAGAAACCAAAATGTATCTGTGCAGGTCCTTGTCCCAGAGGGCACAGAGATAGAAATTAAGTCATTCTCCACCATGGAAAACTTCACACTGCAGAGGATATGACAACATAATGCTATGTATTATAGTGGAAGCTTCAGCATGAAGTCCTGTGAATCAAAGTTGGGGTACTGATGAGGGGGAAATGGAGAAACATTTTACAGGAAGGTATTTGATCATTACAGGATACTCCAGGTTTCAACTAAAAGTGGAAGAGTAAACCATGTGGAAATTATCATACATTTCCTTCCAAAAGCATTTCACAGATGGAGGCCCGGATTCCAAAACATAAGCCTCTGATCTTGGCCAATTGGGGAAAATACACATATTAAAGAAAAATTAGTATATAAAACAAGAGTTTGATCATTAAAAAAGAAAACAGTAAGAATCCTGAAAGTAGACTCTAATTTTTTTTTTTTAATTTACAAGCAGCTATCTTCCTCTTTGAGTCCCAGCAAATCTTAATCTATCTGATGTTACTACATGGTGTTAAACCCTGCATGAATTCTGGAGTCCAGCGGACATGCCCACAAGTTGCAATCCTGACATTTCCTAACTGGGTAATCGTAAGCAAGCTGCTTAATATCAGATCTCAGTGCCTCGGTGCTCTCAAATGGGAGCTAGTACTCACTTCATTTAATGGTTTTCAAAATTATACAATATTCAGAACATAAGTGCTTTAACCTGCATCTGGTAATACAGAAAATATTCTAAAGAAGCTACTAAAGAGAAGCTCATGGTTTCTGATCCATTATCCAGTAATAGTACCTCAGAGTTGTTAATAATTGAAATTCATGCATTAACTACCTTTTTAAAATTTACAGGAAGAAAGGAAAATCTTCATCAAGTCTGTTCATCCAAACGAAACACATACCCCTCACACCTCTCCAAAGCTCTCTTCCAATTTTTATCCTCCCAGAACAATGATTTAAAATGACTAAAATTCTAGCACATGTTTAATTACATGTTCTACTTCTTTTCATCTAACTTTCTTTACAGAAATTCTCTTTTGTTACATCTTTCCTTGCAATTATTGCTGAAAAGTCTTCAGAATCCACATGACATAGTTTATTCAATTTGCCCCATCATTGGATTTTTAGTTATTAATAATCTCACATTGTTAAAAATACTATCATATTGTTTTCACTCATTCCAAAATATTTATTGAGCATCAGTAAGTAGTCTGCTAAATAGTGTTAGTTTATTCAAGCAGATATTCTACTTGCAAGAAGTTTTCAGCCTGGTAGAATTTGCTTTATCATTAGATGAATACATGAAATGAGGGAAAAACAAGGATGCCGAGTTTTGCACAGCTATTTCTAGAACAAGTGATTCTATTTGGCTATCATTCAGTGAGGCCAGGTACAGGGAGATAAAGTTGGAATAGTTGGAGTAGATTGTGAAGTTCTAGAACTCCAAGTTAGAAGGCCTGGACTCTCTCCTCTGATTAATGGATTACCATCCAATGAGGTGTCATAGAATAATAATTAAAGTAGCTCAGATCCAACAATAAGTTACATGTTAAGTAAACCATGTTGGATACAAATAATGGAATGCCATGAAAATGGGAAAATAATCCCTTGTGGCTTAAAATAATTTATAATATGATCAACTTAGAAAAGCCTAGACATAAAAAATATACCTCATAGAATCCTAATTTTTTATCAGAGAAAAAAATAGTAAATTTATTCTCAGTCATTTTATTTTGGTTATTTCAGAGAATAGAGATTATGAAAGATTTTCTTCTTTGTGCCTCATTTTCATTTTCAAATCAAATGCTTAATACATCCTAAGTGGCTTAGCATTTTTGGATTATTTCCAGTTCCCTTTATTCATAGCAATGGTTTGATGAACATCCTTGCACATAAATATTTGCACGTGTCTCTGTCAATTCATGTAAGTGGAATTTTGGGATCAAGATATCGGCCCACAAGATGAGGTGATGTGAGTCCTTAAACTTTGAACAAAAATAGAAAAATCAGGCCTGGGCTCTGGATTCAGACTCCCAGATGGGAACATGAGCCCCACCACTGCCCCAAATGCCACCTTCAGCAGTGCACTGGTTTTTGCATCTCTACAGATGCTATTCAAATGAGGACATTCACAGTGCCTTCCTCATCAGGCTGTTATGAAGAACTGATTCATTCATTCATTCATTCGTTCATTCATTCCTGACACCTGTGCCCAGCATCCAGTGACTGCTCCATAGATGTAAGAAATCTTGAAGGATTATTGTTGACAATACAATTAAAAGCTCCTTCATTTGCTTTTTCCCTGATGTTCGTTTCTAGTCAACACTTCCTATCAGAACAGTGTCTGACCCCTCCATATCTTCCTTTTTTCTCCTAATTTTATCCTGCCTCCACTTTAGAGGATGCTCTTTAAGGATAAGTCCCCATATTTAGACAGGATATAAACCATTTCATTTCCTTTGCTCTTGAGAGGTAAACTTATTTTTAAAGTATTCTTTCAACTATCCGATCACACACAATATTGTAGCATGAGTTAGGATGGAGTTCTACAGTGTCTAAATCAATTTTGAGAGAACGCTGGGCTCCCTAAAGGATTTCAAGTTACACTCTTCAAGGGAATAGTGTAGTTGGAACAAGCATTCGTTCCCAGCGTTTCCCTTGGGGGCCCACGGAGCTCACAGATGAAAGCAGGAAAAAGAGTCTTTTTTGATAAAGAGGAAGGCACTCCCACCAGAAGCAATCACATTTCACCAAAGAAAGCATCCTGTAAATTTTTTGGGTTTTGTAGAACACAATCCTATCATATAAAATATTCTGCTAAACAAAGCCTTTCTAGCAAGAGGCTCCTTTAGAATTCAGAAGTATTCTGCATCTCTACCCAAACACATTGCTCCTGTTTAGAATAGAGAATCCCCCTCAGCCACTAGAAGGAGGTGATGACCAAGAATCCCGATACCTGTTTTTTTTAAGACTTGCTTTGCTGCTAATGACCTGAGCGACCTTGTGCTAGTAGTTACAGTATAACTCCTGGAGCTTTGATTTTCTATCTGTAGAGAATCAGCTGATGCCATGCTTCCTTTCAGTCCAGACATTCTAACACGCTTGTCCTTATTTTGCTGTTTCCTTCTAGACTTGGCACAGGAGTCGGGAATGCAGCGTGCCAGCATTAAATATACAGCAGGATTCCACTTCACACTTGGAGAGACAGGGTGAAAATGCCTGTGCTAATGCTTTCTTCCTTCGCACACAACCTGTATTTATAAGGTACCTATTAAGTGTCAGGTACTGTTATGTGGTTGGGATGCATTATGCTCTTTGAAGTTTACAGCAGATCAGATCATTAAGCAAGTGATGACAAATAAGTTTCATAGGTGTTGTGACCTCAGGGATCACCAGTTTGGAAGGTTATGATTTTCAGGCTGGACCGACAGAACAGAAGCTCCTAATTGCAGTGAAGTGTCACTTCCTTTTGCCAGCCCGCTCTGCCCTTCCCAACTCCCCAGGTCAGGCTAATAAGGTGTATCTTCTCTGGGCTCCACAGCTCCATACTCCCCAGCATGGAAGACGCTGTGCACACATGCCAGCCACACCCATCGTGGCTCCTCAACAACAGGAGCACTTGATTCATTTTGGGTCTCCACTGACAACCCCAATTTTAACACAACTCTCAAAGCCCAGTTGGGATCAGAAAGCAACTGTTGAATAGAAAGGAAAAGGAATTCACTCACAGTTTATGAGGAGCAGTGACAGGTGGAAGGCTTAGACCTAATCGGTTCAATCAGCTCAGGAGTCAAGATGTCCCTCTGGTCAACTAAGCCCTCTCTTAACTGGAAAATGTTCAAATAAAGGTGATTCTTTACTCTCCCATAGGATTTTCTTTCACTGCTCATATTTCTTTAATGTCCTAATTTAGAAAGACCCCTGGGAACACTGAAGTAAAAGAGATGATATTGTGATACCGACAAAGTCCTTTGACCTCACTGCAGGAAGGTGAACACACACACATACACACACCCAGACACTCATGGAATGACTTCATATTCTGACTTTTTCTCTTCAATATTGAGGTCTTAGTGACATGAGCCCAAACTCTTACTTCATGCTCTGTGTTGCTCGTGCACTCAGTAAAAGGTCAAAAGGATGAAGATTATTGGACTGCAGCTCTAAGTCACTGGCAGAACCTTGCTGCACATCTGAAAGCAGACAAGCCTCCCTATGATCTAATTCCGGTGTGTCCTCATCTGGCAACCTCTTTTTCTGATTTGCATCAGAGAAGGTTTCTGAGCTTGCAACTGGCTTGGTGTCTGAAGATGTTGGGTTAGCTATCAGCTAACACCTTGGCTTCTTCCATCACCTGGCACTCATCCATCATTCCACCTTTTATTTTTTTAGTTCCTACTTGTTCTTACTGAGTCTCATTGTTCTCTCTGAATGCCAGCTTTAGTCCATCGCTTGGTTCTGCACAAAATGAACCCTGGCATAGATACTCTCCCACTTCCCAACCACCTTTGCCTCACCAAATCTTCATTTTCAAGATCCAAATCACAGAGCAAATAAATATCTTTTCTAGTTTTAATTGCTCCAATGAACATAGTTTCTTCTTTCTCTGGGATTTACATGGCCCCCTTTGTACATACAAATCTTCCTTACTACTCCACCCGCAATGTTCTGGGAGTTTGTGGATGAACCTAATGTCCCCTTCTCACTGCAAGGTCGCTAAGACTGAGACTGACATTGGTGTGTTCCCAGCTCCCAGGACTAAGACGGGGTCTACTCTTTGCAGAGTGGAGGACAGCTTGGTAGGCAAATGCTTAGATTTTTCATTCTGCAGAATAAAAGATGAATATGGCATTTGAAAGTGAGGGAGAATTGAGAGGTCTGGTTGTTACAGAACCTCTTCAATTTGCAATGTCTGCTCTTTCTGGTCTACACCCCATATGGGCTCATGGTTAGGTAGAAAAGCATTCCATTCTGAATAAACTGAAAGCAGAAGCATAGAGATGTGAATGATCATTGACTCCTGTAAACTGTGTAGTGATTTGAATGCAGAATCAACAGTGGGAAGGGAGGTGTAACTGGAAAGGGAGAGAAGGTCTCAGAGGGCACAGACACTCAGAAGTCATGTGAAGGGACAAGAGTTTTAGTCCCTGACAGTGAGGGGGCCACCCAACGGTGTTCTGCGCATGTGTTTATGAAAGGTGACCCCGGATGTGGTATAAATGAAATACCGGAAGGAGGGCAGCCTACTATGGAGAGTTCCTGGTGATTTGTTGACTGTATAATCTCCTTTGATTTACCCCAGGGTAGAAAAAGGAAAAATGGTAAATTTGTATAGTATGCAAACACCTTTCTTACAATTAAAAAAAAAGCTGCAAGAAACAAAGGAGCTAACCTTATACAGAAGCCTTTTGGAAAACCAAGGCAACACACAAAGGGAAGCTCTGTGTTCCCGCAGGCAAGGAAAGAATGCAGCTTCAGATTAAGTACTGTTTCCAGGCAGAGCGTACTTATTCATTTCATCCACACAGTGATTTACACCTACTTGGGTTTGAAACATCCATTGTTCCCAGAAAGTGAAGAGGAGAAGGGTATAGGAAAGCTGGCTGCGCTGAGGGAGAGGAACAAGTCACAGATCATTAAACTCGAAAGTGTATTTTAAAGGCAAAAATCCAAAGCATTTTTGTTTTCCTTTTTTTATTTAACTCTTCGTGTTCATGTGCCTTTTGGTCACTTTTGATTCATTTCTGTTCTGGGATAGTCATTGAATGCTAATGTAGTAGTCATAGAAATAGTAGTAGTATTCAACTAGTAGTACAACTCATAGTAGTAGAATAGTGATAGTAGAATTAATGCAAATTAGTGTTCTGAAGAAGGTATTTTCCCATCATCTTAGTTCCCTTGTTCTTCTGTTTCAGATACCTTGCTTTCCATCGGTGACATTTTGAGAAGTCTAACAATAATTTATGAAGAGAGTCAATCAGCGGAGAGAAATGTGTGGTGAGGAAGAAACTGGAAGTCATTGCCTTGAATTGTTGTAGTTCTTCCCTGTTGGCTGGGCAACTTGAAAAAACATCTTGAAAAAAATCCACATGGCCAACATTCTTGTCCAGCATCTAGTGTGAATTCTTGAGGTTCAATTTTCCCATCTGGTAAGGGTGGTTAATAAGAATAACAGCCCCAATCCTGGAAACACATTACCCTACACTTCCTCAGAGGCCAACTAAGGTTCATAGACCAAATCCAACATGCCACTTACTTCTGTATTACTAGATAGTTAAAAATGGTTTTAACATTGTTCAGTCATGGGGGTTAGGGAGCAGCCAAATCAATAACAATGTTTTGCAACATGTGAAAGTGATATGAAATCAAATTTTAGAGTCCATAATAAAATAGATATGTCTTTATTATTATACCCCAGCCATTAGCACAGAGTCAGATTCATGGAGGATACAGAAGAAGGGAATTGATTGAACAAGTTGGCTTAGATGGGCATGATTCTTGGACCATCTATGAAAGTAAGCTTGTTTATGATAAGGATTGAAATCTCTCCTTCCTATGTTTCTCTCCTACCCCCAAAACATAGAACCCTGGCTCCCAATATTCCATTATTAGAGGTTGTCTACATTTTCAAGACCACATACAGTACAAAACTCCAGATGTCATTGAAGGGGTGTTGTCTAGAAGAATTCACAGATCTCCTACATCAATAAAGGGGGTCCCCTATTCCTTGGTATAATTCTTTTTCAAAATAATACCACATGTTCTTCTCCAGTTTTGCCTGAATAGGGCAATTGCTTTGACATGCTCAGAAACTCATAACTCATGACTTCACTCAATCATCATTCACTCAATTTCCTCAATGTTGGTCCACAGAGTATTCAAAGTCTTACAATTACTTTGGGACTTAAGGGCCCTGGTCCCTTTATCCATCGAGTGGCTCTGCCAACTTCTAGGGTATAGAATTTCTCTGCTAGCTTCTTTATCCAACCAGGAGACAAAAAACGGGGAGAACTTGGGAATTTTCTGACATGGATGGAGAAAACCTCCATGAATGGAAGTGAAAGTCAGTTTCTATTCACTGCTATTGGTCATAACTCAGATATATGACTGCACCTATCTACAAAAAAAGGCAGGAACTTCATCCAGTTGTACACTCAGAAAGAAGAGGAGGAAGTTCATGGAGAATCTCACTAGTCTCCTACCATGTTCCCCATCAGCACAACTCAGAATAGAAAAGGCCACCTGTTTTCTATGGAAAGAACCCCATAGCTATTCATACAACTTTTAAATAAATATCTCCTGTGACCCTAGAATACCAAATCAAATACAGGCTCTCAAAATAGACCCCAACCATTACTACATGATAGAAATATTCTGTGTTCAGCAAATCCTACAGATAACTCCTCTGCCTTATTTCATCTTAAGTGAAGTACTTCCTTGAAATTTATCCCCTCTATCCTATATTTGAATAGTGTTTCTTATTTGAACCCTTTCAAAAACCAAGTTTATTCTGTTCAGACTTGAAGGCAGAGGAACAAATCAACTGACTTCAACAGACTTTTCAATCCAAAACCCAAGTAATCATAACTCATGTAGAAGCTAAAACCAAGGAAGTTCATGTGACTCTTTCATTTACAGATTTTCTTTGTTGAATGAGGAACTCTATGAACTCGGGTGGGGTTCTCAACATGATTTGCCTAGCTGAACTAGAGGGAGAAGTGAAAGTCAAAGAAGGGAATGAAATGTTGACTGGGGTGCAAACCCTACAAACTACAACTAATGTTCCAGTTTGTTTTTCAAACTCATTAAGATGTGTGTTTAACAATCAGAAAACCCCCAACATTTTGATGGATGGACATGAAAATGTACTACTCAGATGCTGGCAATGAGAAGCAGATTTGACTAAACGCACAGTTCCTGAATCCACTACTGTGTTCATGCGAAGGCCACACCCCCAGGACATGCTCCTTGTCAATGAGAAATGAATGAGCGTGGCAAGGGTACCGGTCACTGGTCACTTTTGCAGAAGGCAGAATTACCCAATTAGGCCCTGCTGACTCAAGAACACCCACTGTTTTAGTCAAATACTAGACTTTATAAATGCATTACATCTGACACTTGCTACTGAGTCCTTCATCCCCCTTCTCCTTTCGGAAATGTGGGACTCACAACAGGGTTCCCCTTGCCTCCTCTTACTTCCTCCCTTTTTTTTTCACAGGTGTTTCCTCTACTACATCTCTTGGGCCTCTAATCTTGTCACCATGTGTGTTTCTTAGAGGACCCAACTTCCCACCTTAGTCCATTGATACGTCCAGGCGACCAAGGCAGAAATGTTTAATATTTCTTCCTACATTCAGCTTGAGTTCTATTCAGAGAATTGGAAAGAACTAATCATAGAAAAATATTCTTTCTCATGCTCCTTGACCCAAAGAGTTGTCAGCATTTGAAAGAACTCTCCTTTCAAACCACAATAAAATACCATAAAAAAAATTATTGCCACCAGAAAATCATTTTATCTTCTACTCTGCAACAATCATGGTGAAGACCAGCATCCCCAGCTCTCAGCTCCCTGATGCTGCTGCTACACTATATACCCACATGTTTCCCACCCAGCTGCAAGACTGAGTCAGTTCGGGTGACCTGAAATGACCATTTTAAGTGACATGATCAGTCTTCAACTCAAGAACCTTATTTCTGCAAAACAAAAAGAAAACAGTTCTACGGCTAGAGAACTGAGTGGTCAGTCATTTTCAGCAATGTGAAAGGTTCATCATGTTCTGGATTTAAACTCAGTGCCCAGCACCATGCCAAGAATACAAACAGCATCTGTTGTTGGATGGCTAGACAATAGGGGTCACAAATGGTGTGGTGCATTTTTCAAAGATGACAATGACATTTGTCTTTGTAAAAAGAGTTCATTTCAATCGCAAACTGAAGACTATGATTTATTGGCAAACGTCATTACAGATAGCAGTTATTGTTCCCTGGCTTTGCTGTAGACACTGTGTTAGAACTGCCTTCAATTGTCCCATTTTGCAGATGAGAATACTACAACTTAGGGATATTTAGCAACTTTCTCAGTGTTTCCCATCCACAAAATATTAGCGATCACATTCAACCCAGCCTACACTCCTCATTTCATTTCCATCTCAGGAATACTCCAAATCGGAGCAAATAAGTCCCCATTTTGACCCACCAAGACAGAAATCATGGATAATCAGGGAAATCACTTAAAATATTTCCCTGTGCTTCATTCAGGCTACATTAATAAAGTCATGCATGGAAAGGCTCTTTAGACATTTGACGCTATAAACTAAGTGGAGGGGAGGTTATAGTTACCTTCATCCATATTTGATAATAAATGCTTCCAAGGGATGGGGTGCATTTCAAGTCATTTCTTATTCTTTTCTGTTGACCTTGTTATTTTGTTGACACTGTAATAGAGGAGCTGGAGAGGTCATAGGAAATGTCCAGAGGGAGGATCAAAGGAAATCACTATCTTTTTTTTAGATAAATGAATATTTTTAATTAAATTATTTATTTATATATAAACTTCACATCTTTGTGATCTCCAGAGTTCACCCCCCCACCCTCCCTGACTGTTCCCACCCTGTCCCAGCCCCCTGCCCCCAAGTTGTGTACTTTAATTTGGTTGTTGGCTTGTTTTGACTTTCCTTCATGGCTTTTTGGTAATTTTTCTTTCCCATGTCTCATATAATAGTGAAACCATTTGGTTTCTGTCTTTTTCTTTTTGAACTGTTTCTGCTAATATGATTTCTTCTAAGTCCATCCATGTTATCATAAAATCATCCAATTTGTCATTTTTAATTGCTGAGTAATATTCCATTGTGTATATATACCACATCTTTTTCATCCAGTCATCTGTCTTGGGAAATTTGGGTTGCTTCCATGTCCTTGCAATTATAAATAATGCTGCAGTAAACACTCAAGCACAGGTGCCCCTTTGTATAAGCATTGAGGTCTCCTTTGGGTAGATTCCCAAGAGAGCAATTGCTGGAACCAGCTATCATGATGTCCAGTCTGGCGGAGGCCATGCCTGTGCATACAGTCCTTGAATGCACCACCCTTCTAACCCTGTCCACTCCCTGACCTCCCTGATCAACCCACACCAGTGGCTAAAAGTGTGAAGGGTCAATTCATTTCTTACCATGTTACAAAATTTAGGAAGCATCATCTTCAAAGAGGAAGAACAGCTTCAGGACAGCTTATCCAGGCTCAGAGAATTGGGGAAACTAGAAGAATAAATGGGGGAGAAAGATGGGGAAGTAATTTTTTCATGAATATGTGTCACATTCATGACTTTGTACATTCCCTAATAAGTGCATATCAAATGCCCATTTTAGAACAAGCACTTAGCAAATAAAACAGGCATGTTCTCTGTCCATGAGGAGAAAGAAATGATAAGTAATATATAGCGGGCCCACCTACCCAAAGTTCTCTCTTTTCTCTTTCCTGCCCTGGTGGGCGAATCCTGGTTCTCAGTCAATCCTGGTTACCACACTCCTACCACAATTCATTGACTTAAGGATAGTCATTTGTCTCATAGATGACAGGTAAGGAGAAGGCTTGCGGCCTTCTTGGAAAGATTTCCTTCCCTAATACATGAGGTGGCCATTTTTCTGCCTGCTCCCTTTCTCCTTGTCTGAGATGATTTCCTGAGAGGACATGATGCTTAGAGCTGAGGCAGCTATCTTACAACCATGAAGAGACTTATTGTTAACATTGAAGGATGGAAGAACAGAAATACGTACCTCAGCAGCTCATCAAAAAGCCAATATCACAGACATGGAGCCTACGGTCAACTGTCCTCTTCTAAGAATTTTGGGAGTGTCATGTGGTTCTAGATGAACAACTGAGAATCATGTCCTGGTCCTCCTCCCACATGACACACAAAGAAAATATGACACCTACAGTCAGCAGTCCTTATCCGTGGACTCACCTTCTGAGCTGTCAGTTACCCACAGTCACTAGTGTGAAAATATTCCCTACAAAAAAGCATTTTGAAAGAGACCACATTTGCATACCTTTTGTTACACTACATTATGCCTTTCTATCTATTAGGAGTTGGTATTGCTAATCTTACATCATCCCTTCATCACCTGTTTTTGTCCATAAGGATTTATTGGCACACAGCCACGCCCATTTGTTGGCATTATCTATAGCTATCTTCATATGAGCGTTGAGCCTTCCTCATCACAGACATCACCAATTTCATATATATATATATATATATATATATATATATATATATATATATATATATAGTTAACTAGGTACACTTTATTCCCACTACTTACAAGAAAATTTTTGGTTAGGTTTCTGTAGTGAACACTAATCCTTTCTTCCTCATCACTATCAGAATCTGGACTCCAGGCAGGTGTGTGACAGTGGTAGCCTGAACTTCAGAGAATGGATTCTGTTCATCACACTCAGTCCTGTTCGGTCCATTCACCTTCCTGGTGGCTAGAGAAACAGCTGTCAGTGATGGAACCCAGCTCCAGCCAATGAGACACACAGAGGAGACTTTGGATCATATTTTTCTTTCCTCTTTACTTCTTTTCTCTCTCTCTTTCTTTTTTTTTATTTTAAACTATACAGTTTATTTCAAGCTTAGAATGTATAAATAAAAGAAAATTAAGATACAAGATATCAGTATGCAAATTAGGTTACAACAAGATATCAATAGGATAAATATTACAAGTTTTAAAACTTTAAGACAACATGAAATTTGGATACAATTATAGAAGTAACAAATGGGGATGTTCTCCAATATCCTAGTTAGGAGATTTTTTTAATAATTTTTGAAATTTTTTTGTGAAAAGAAAGCAAGGTACATAGATAGGTATACATATTACAATACCATAATTACAAAATTATAACCATGCAAAATAATATATTATTTACAGATGTGTGATTTAAGAGTTTCAAATACCACTGGAATGGCAAACATCAAATCCAGTGTACTAATTATTATTTCTGGGAATGTATAAAGAGGAATAGGATAGAAGAGATATCCACAGAGAATGTTAACTATCTCGGTGATGGTTGTTCTCTTTTTTTTTTTTAATTTAATTTATTTTTTTTAAGTTTGTATGTATATTTGTATTTATATTTATATCACATTATTGCATTATTGTGTCCCCAGGGCTTTTCTACTTTACTAACACCTGTTAACCATCCTGATCTTTTGTGCTCTTCCCTCCCCCACTTTCTTTCCCCTCCTCCTCTCTCAATCTATTGTTCAGTCCCATTGGTTGTTCTTATTTTTTCTAATTCGTTTGTTTGTTTTTCCCTATCTCCATATAAGTGAGACCATCCTTTATTTCTCTTTTTCTTTTGGTCTTATTTCTGCTAATATGAGTCTTCCTAGTTCCATCCATGTTGCTTGCTGTGAATGACATGTGTTTGTCCTCCTTGATTGATGCATAGTATTCTATCGTGTATATGTACCACTTTTTTTTAGTCAATTGTCTGTTTTGGGGCATTTGGTTTGTTTCCAAATCTTGGCAATTGTAAACAGAGATGCACTAAACATGGGCATACAGGTGTCCTTTTGAATTAGCATTTTCTTGTCCTCTAGGTAGATTCCAAGTAGTGGGATTGCTGAGTGAAATGGTAAGTCCACTTCCAATTGTTTGAGGGTCCTCCACACAGTCTTCCATAGTGCCTGGACCAGTCTGCACTCCTACCAGCAGTGTAAGAGAGTTCCTTTTTCTCCACATCCGCGCCAACACTTGCTGTTGTCTGTTTTATTTATATGGGCCATTCTTACTGGTGTAAGATGGTATCTCAGTGTGGTTTTAATTTGCATTTCCCTGATTATTAGTGAAAGCATCACCAATTTCCAGAAAATCTAAAATATTGCTTACTCTCCAGTCCTTTACGAGAAAACATTGCTGGCCCCTGATCCAGTATAATAATAACAACAGTAATGAACAATTTTTATTGAATATTTACACTTAACCCACCTTTCTAACCTCTGACTATGTACCCAAATGCATTTCTCTAAAAAGGAAAGAAAATAATATGCATAGACTGCGAAGAGCTTGCCCAAGGCAAAGGAGGCAAGACAAAGACTTCAGCCCAGATGCATGCACTCATTCCTTAAAGGATGTTTATTGAGGACCAACTGCATAGGCCTGCTATACTCCAAGGGAAGAAAGAACTTGCACAGAAAGAACACTGTAGACACCAGGAGAGCTGAGTCTCAGGTAGACGTTTTTCCAGGAGGTGCTATTGTTTGGCGCCTGTTCAGCATCCATGAGGGAATTCAGCAGAAGCAGATTCTCTTCAGAAGAGGTGTCATGGTAGGAGATGATCCAAAGAGACAACACCATAACCATCTTCTGAGAGTGTTCTGTGCTTGTAGAAGAGGCATTGTTCCTCCACTAAGTCTCACAGAGGTGAGGGAGCAGGTCTCATGCTGAAGAGGAACAAAGTCTCATGTGACAAGTGAACTCCTCTGAAGTCCTTCTCACAACATGATGATTATTGTTCCTACTTCACAGGATTGTTGCAAGGATTAAACAACATCATTACATACTGTCGGGCTCATCAAAAGCAGATAGTCATTCAGCCATCACCATCATCACCATCATCACCATCATCATCATCATCACTATCATCTGATACAACTCATTCTACCTAGTGACAGTGACTAAGTGACAGAACAGCCATGGGTTTCTTAAAGTCAAGTCTGCTCCTTTCAGCTTCTCTGAATCCCTCCCATCATCTCACCTCCTTCTGAGACGACCAACATACTTCCCTTTCAATTTTCACCTGATTCAACCTGTCTTGTAAAGAGAAGTTTGTGACAGTTACTGAAGAGAATTTCTCATTAGCCAGTGTCCTGGGGTATGTCAGGTGCCTGAACTTCAGTTCAGTATTTGCCACTAAATACACAGCCTTGGTCATCACCTGACCTCACTGAGACTTAGTGAAGAAACGATACCTGTCCTACAAACACAGAACACTCTTGGGAGATGGCTGTGATATTATCTCTTAGTATCTTCTCCTACCATCACATCTCTTTCTGAAGAGTCTTTGCTGCTGCTAGATTCCCTCATAGATGCTGAACAAGCCCAAAACTATAGCACCTCATGAACAACTATCCGACACTCAGCTCCTGTGGTATCCACAGTGTTCTATATAAGTTCTTTATTCCCATGGAGTATATATAGCAGGCATGTGCGATCTAGAGGGTCTGAGACTTAAGATGTATATCTAGATACACTGGGAAGCTGATACAACCTGGATCACTGGCTGCAACTCAGTAAGTTTTTGCAACTCAGTAGGTTTTTGAGTGTGTTTCTGTGCCAGGAATTGCCAAAAAAAAAAAAAAAAATGAAGGCAGGCACCCAAGCAAACAGACAATTAGACAAGGATAATGAGCCAGATCTGCCCATTCCCTATATTGGAACTTGGGAAAGTGGAGAATTGTTAGATTTTTGCAATAGTGAAATAACATAAGACCTACAAAGCTCAGAATCTGGACCCAGAATCTGTCAATTCCTGGCTGGGTCACCATAGATAAGTTCAATATGTTCTCCAATACTCAGTTTCCTCAATTGTTCAATAGAGACAGGAAGATTCACTTCATACTGAATGAGTGGCCAGTTTGTTTTGTAATCTGTAGTTCTTTAGTTGTGAGAAACCCAGCAGCTACCTAAATATTTGTGACCCTACCACTCCAGGCAATTAAGGTCCTACTGCTGATAACCTGAGCCCAGTCAGCACTCCCTGCCCCTGACTGTGCCACTAGCTGGCTTCTGTTACTAATGAACCCTCATTTCTGAGAAAGGTTAGGTCACTCCACTGGACTGACATCCCCTGACCTCAGCCTACCCATGATTCCGGGGAATGCAATTGGCTGGTTGACTACAGGTCATTCTGAAAGCCTACTGTTTTGCAATGACTGCAGAATACTCTGGTCACAAAATGAATAAGGACGAAGTCCATTTTTCTTCCTTTGCTCTTCTCTCCAAAAAGTTGATTTCAACAGTCACTAGACATGCTGTGAGAGACCTCAGAAAATCCCAAAGGAAAGCACCACACATTATTTTTTATCATTTTGTTCCATTTCTCTGTTTGCTTAGTAATCCCGATAAATAGCTTCATGCAAATAGAAATCCTTTAATTCTGTTGAGTACATGCCTGAGCTGCTAATGCCTCAATCTTAAAGCTTGGGGGCAGGTGGAGAAAGTGCTTTGGATTTAAAATTCCTTACCAATGGGTGCATCACAAAAAATGAAAGAACATTTACTAGCTATGTATTTATTCATTCAGCAACTGTTGACCGAGTGCTTACTGGATAAGCATTGAGGATATAACAAAGAAAAAGCATCATCGTCCATCCTCACGAATCAATATATAATCAGTGAATATTTTAGATAACTCAAATTGCTGACTACAGAAGATTTGGACAGAGAGGACTGGCTCTGTCTTCAGTGTACAATTTAAGATGTATTAGTGAAAGTGTAAGTGCGGAAAGGACAAGATTTCAAGAAAGCATTTACCTACTTGTTTTCTCTACTGTGTCAGAAGGTTTTTCACACATCAGAAAAGAAGTGATGGAAAATGTTTTGACTAATTCTCTTAAATGACTACACAAACCAATTGTATATTTATTCATTCACTCATTCAGTCAACACATGTTTTTTGGGGACTTTCCATTTACCAGATACAAGAGATACAGTAGTAAGACTTGTACCTTAGCCACCAAGTCTGCTTAGTTGGGTGGGGACAGATAACTACCATTCAGAATGATGAGTTTTGTAGGAAAACAATGACAATTGTTTTGAAGTGTATGGGAAACAAAGAGTGTAAAGGCTAAATGTGTCTGACAACATAGCTAATGTATACTGGAACAACTCCTAATGCTTTCCACACATTCAAGTAACCTTCAGAGCAACCTTACCATAGCGAGTAAAACTGTGAGCCCAGTTCTGCTCAAAGAAAGTTGGTCGGAGAAATATTGGTTTGTACTGCAAGTAAATGCCAAATTAAGAAAAGAACACAAGTGAATTTCTATGGCTGCACATTGTCTCTCCAGCCTAACTCTATAGATGACCGTTTATGTGTTGATTTGAAGACAGTTCAACTTTTACAGTGTGCCCAGATCCCCTCACCCCATGAAAGCCCTGAAACACAAAAATTCTTACCCAGTGGAACTGAGATATGGAAGGTGTCTGGAAGGCACTCTCCCCACCTTGGGTGATAGCCAGAAAAGCAACACCAGGTAAAAATAGTAGGACTGAAAAAAATAAACAAAAGCCTTGAGGAAAAAGTCAAAACAAGCTAAAGCACCAAACTGAAGCGCACAACTTTGAGCAGAAGGGAAAGGGAGGAAGGGAGGGGAGGGGTGGCAAATCCCTGAGATTACAATGTTGTGAAATTTATATATAAATAAAAATTTAAAATAAATAAATAAATAAAACAACTTTCTGTAAAATCACCTGAAATAAAATATAACTGGTTCTATGGGAAAAAAATATATATAGGACTGAGGGGCATATCTGACTCCCACTACTGTTTTGCCTCCCTCAGGCTATGTAGCCTCTGGTTTTATACCAGTGGGAATACCAATACCTACCTCGGGTCAGATTTTGAGGGAACTGGATAAGTAACCTGTGTTGCCCTATAAATGCCTTATTTTCATGATCATTATTGGTGAGTCATCATTGGTATTGTTGTCATCATCAGAAGCTTTGCTTACAGATGCACTGAGATGTAGGTGTTGGGTGCAAATTACTCTGAGGGATTAGAGTCCTGAGCTCAGGTTCACCTATTCAGTCCCAGCCAAAAGCCCTAGAAAAAAGAGAACCTGGTTGTTTTGGGGTCCAGAAAGGAACATCAGTGAAGTTTGCTGACCTTGTACAAACCAGGTAGTCTGCAAAGACACCTTACAAAGAGTTACAGAATTTTACCAGCTTAGAGTTTCCACACTGCCCCACAACCCCTCACGAAGTTACCACACCAATGCCTTTCAATGACAGTGTGTGGGAAACCATGTCACTATGATTAGTTAAGGTGATAAATGTTTTATCAGCATTATTGCATTTTATAGTCTTCTCCCTACAGTGCTATAATTGTAGGTTCCCTTATCTCCCAATCCTTTTTCACACAATCCCTGCTTTTTCATTCTTTCTGTTATGCTGGCCAGGCAACTGACTTTTCTTTCATGCTGCATGCCTGTCACAGATTGGCACTCTCCATAGTCCTAGCTCCAATTAATTCTTTGTTTGGTTTGATTTCTAGCCAACAACCAGTAACTCCCTGGGTTTTACTCCCAGTTGCTCAAATAAATAAACCAAATGTTAATTTGTTGTTCATTGATGAAGATTAAGTGCAGAGCTGGTGTAACCGGAAATATGAATGTTTTTCCAAGTGTCCACAGTAGCACGGTCGTAGTATTGGGTTTTGTTTGGGTTCAGTTTGTAGGAGGAAGAGGATGCGTCTCCTTTAACATTCATTATTTCATTTGATCCTCCCAACAGCCTGGCAAAGTAGACAGGACAGGAATTATTATCTACTCACGGATGAGGAAGCCAAGGTCAGAGAAATTAAATAACTTGCTCAAGATCACACAGCTCAGAAGCAACTTACTACTGCTACAATTCAGTCTACCCGACACCCACTTGACTAAAACAGTTATGGGTGACTCCAGTTCCTATCATGTTATCGGGTAGAATAATATCTCCTAAAATATTTCCATGGGCATGTTCTGAGTTATCTGAACTGCTTTGCATGAAATAGTTGTATGAGATGCTTTCTAAGACACACGTTCTATTGCTAATTATGTAAGTAGTAAGCTCCATTCTGGTCATATACCTCTTGGAGTTCCTGTATGTTGATAGACATATGGAAGTTTCCAAGAAGTTCTGCTGTACAGTAGTTTTTAAAAAATGGACCCAGAATTTCCACATATGTGATCATTGGAAGGCCAGAGTGGAAGCAAAGAAGCCACACCCCAGCAATACTGGCAGAAGACTGGTGGGGTTTGGGTAGAGAGGAAATATAGTAGAAGTGAGGCAAAGTTGGACATATTTCAAGTGGAGAGTCAAGTAGATATTCTGGTCAGTAGAGATATAGAGTGTAGAATGTAAGAGATTGAGGTGAGGCCAAGCTGATTTAGACATGGTAGGCCTGCCACTAAATGAAGAGAATGGCTACTTCCTTACGGAAGCCTTCCTTAGACTAATGAGCCTACCCTACCATCATAGCCTCTCACAGTATCAGATCCTTTGTCTTCACAGGTTTATTTCTCTTGCTCATGAGATCATTGACAATGACTGAACTTGCAATTTTTGCTTGCTTCATATCCCAGTGTGTAGGTTCTCAGTAAACACTTGCAGAATAAATGAAGCAACAGAGACTAGCACATAGTAGTGATTAAACAAACTGCAACTATCATATTATCAATCCAGTATGCAGGCATTCTTAGTATTACTACTTAATTTATTATGCAGTGGGGGAGGGCTAAAAGGTGGTGGAAGAAGAGTGATCACTAACAGAAAGGAAGAAAAGATCAGAAGACTCAGTTCTAATCTGAGCTCTACCCCTTTATTTCCAACCATAAGTGACTCCCTTCCCCTTTCGAAGTCCAGTGCTTCTGATCTCATTCAACAAGATACAGGATAATAAGGTTCCATTAACCCTCCACCATGCTATACCCATTAGTCTAAACAGAAGTCATGCCTCATGTCCTGAGAATAATCAAGTATCACTGTCTAATACAGAATATGCCTGGCCAAATGTTCCATCTAGCATAGCTTTAGTCCTTTAGATACACAGAAGAGGAAAATGCAATGGTGACTAGACTCACCAATAAACTTTCCTTGAAGTTTTTCTTCTTCCTCCCAAGAGCCTGAAGTAACAGATGAGCAGGGTGATATTTGGTGGGAAAAAAAAATCTTTTCTGGTTTTCATTACTTAGTCTAAATAGCAAGATGGCAGTAGGAATATGTTCCTTTCCTGCCACCAAAGGAGAACCTTTGTGTAAAAGCCACCTGCTTTTTATAGCTCGCTATTTTCTGAAACTTGCTATGTGTGTCTGATATAATCTTTATTATTTCAGGAAAAGACAGAACTATGTTTCTCCTATGAACTTGTAGTGACTCATTCTCCCTAATGTCTGATCTCGGATTCCAGGTCTTCAAGGGTTCACTCCGGCTCTCTGCAAGAGCCTTCCCAGGGAGGGCTGTTGGGAAAAAGACTTTCAGTTTCACTTCATTCATTTTTGTTTTCCACTTGGCTGCCCTGAACAAACATCTACCCTGAGAAGTTCTCCCCCTGGGGACCATCTACTCTGTCATCGCTTGCCTTGGCACAGATGTTCTAAGGTTCCCCACTCCTGAGGTCCTTCTTGCCTCTTTCTTTCCCCAGAAGAGGTCACTACTTGATTAAGAAAAACGGTAACTTTTACCACCCCCCTCATACTCCCCACTGTCATTCAACACACAGTCCTTTACATGGGTTCCAACCATTGTTAAGTTAAATCCCCAGAAGCCACCCAAGCCTCCCTCATATTCTCATTCTTGATTTCATTATTATTGTGATTATAAAAAATATTTCGAACACCAAGTGGGATTATCGGCACATCGTTCTAGCTTTGTAAATATCCCGGGAGACAATCACTTCATATCCTCCTTGCATTGTTCCTTTATTCACTCTCAGCCTCGTTAACAGGTGAGAGGAACTAAAGGACAAAGAGATGAGCTGACTTACATAAATATGATCAACAGCCGAGGTTGAATGAGAACCCATGTCTCTGATAGACTCACTGGCTGAGCCTTCCTCCCCAGGTAAGAGTGAAAGGCTGGAACATGGCAGCAATGAGTCAAAAGTATTTGCCAATCTGGGGTGAGAATTTACTCATAAATACCGAAAGAAGGTGACTGGAGCGCCATGGAGAGCAACACAACATTCCTTCTGGTTTCAGGATTCTCAAAATGTAAACCATGGAAGCCGAGCTACAAAGACAATGGCAGTCAAATTACCCACGCAGCTGCCATGATGTTGGTGTGAAAGCTCAGTCCAGCGCCCCATGAACTATTTTATTGAATGAAGTACCCACAGTGCAGAGTATGTTACTCTGAGTTCTTGGTTTTAAGTAACACACAGAGAAAAAAAATAGGAGGAGGAAGGCAAGGTTTGGATTATTAGAAGTTTATCAGAGGCTCACAGCAATAGGACTCTTAGAAAACAAGAACCACAACCATCTGAATGATTAAAGATGAGGAAGTTCAACCATGACCTCATGGGAAGAAGGAAGAATTCAGCTAAATGGCACCATCAAAGTAATTTTGTTGTGAATGAATTCTAAGTAATCATTTAGCCTTGGGGTATATATTCAAGCTTCAAAATCCCAGATTTAAGAGTCATACAGGCAGGATCCTAAAGCTAAAATGCAAGGTGGCAAGAGTATCCAATGTGACATTCACTGGACATTCACTCAGCTTTGGCAGCCTAAGGACAAGAGCTAAGCTCTCTGCACTTGATCTTAGTCAAAAGGCTGAGACATGATAGCCTAAGCTCTCTGATAACTGTGCAGGTTATCATACCTAAGCTGCAGGTGGAGGTTACTACTCACCAACAAGACTATAAAAAAGGTTTTCTGTACTGTGAAGGAAGAGACTGGATATAAGATAGCCCCCATGAAATGTCTACACAAGCCCACTGTCTATAAGCCTACAATGCATCTTTACACATTCAATAATTTCTCCAGAGTCCTAGAAGATGTTGAGCACTTTAGAATTCATGGTGAATATCAATATATCTATAATTTAGTAAGCCACTGTGTTAATTGAGCGATATTACAAGTGCTATATACACATATGATCACACTTAATTTTCATAATATCCCTACAAGGGCATTATTAATTCTAGTTTGCAGACAAGGGACCTGAGATACTAAGAGACAAGATAACTTATCCAGGGGGACACAGCCTGAAGAGAGAATTATCACACAGATCTAGTTACCTGCGGGAAGCTGTAGTTCTTTCTACTACCTGATATCAAGCTGTGCTAGACTCAGTAAGCCTGTATTTCCATAGCGAGGGGACTCTGATGGGAGAGGGATTAAAAACTCCAACATAAGCAAGTTAGAGAGGGTACTCCTGGTGAGAGTTTGGGAGGGAAAGCTGGTAATCTAAAATCATTCCCAAAGATGAAAGGGAAGCTACAAACTACTGGATAAACCTTGACAGTGAATACTTTCCAAATTTATCATTTTTTTTAATACAGTTCAAGCAATAAATAGGCAACTGTTTTTTGGTCAAGACACTATTCAGTCCAAAGTAAAAGAAAACAATAATGTAAGTCAAAATATTCCTCTGTTTTCATTCAAGTACCTTGAAATATCTTCCTTTATGTTTAAAAATTGGGTAACAATTTAAATGCTATTGCTACAGTGACAAAGGTCCCAAGAAAGTATAGTTAATTCACAAGGGAACTAAAATCTGAATTCAGCACTGAACATTAGTTTGAACAGGTAAACCACCAGACATAGCAAGGCAGACCTGGGAGAAAGGTGAAGCAAAGACACAGATTGGGAGACAGGTTCTGACAGAGTCACATAGCGAGAAGAGAAATGTACAAGCAGATTGGAATGGTTGTATGCAGAAACTTGGACTCTTAAGTAAAGGAATTCTAAATAAAAGGAACATTTATGTTCAGAGCAATGGGAATCTGAGAAGTCTGTTTGCAATAGTTAGAGACAAGTACAGCATACACTAATTCTTGATGTCCAACCAGTATCCGATACATGCTAAGGGAGCTAGTGTATGAATGTTACATGTGGGATGTGCTGGCATGGAAAGAAAAAGAGATCAAGATGCCAATTCAGAGCGTGTGTGATTAGCAGTCTGTGTAATACAGATTAAAAGCTAGAGAATGCTCAGAAGCCATTAAAATGACTTCACAGAAAGAAAAGATTATTTTCCTAACATTATCTCTGAACGGTAGTTCTCACCAAGAATAGGGATGGGGAAAGTCTTCTAATGTCCTCCAAATTCAAGAACCCTCCATCCCGTAGAGGCGCTAGAAATACAGACACTCACCCCTACCCATTCAGAGAACCAGACATGAGAAGAGGGGCAGGGAGGCAGGGTTTTAAAACCAGAAAGTCAAAATATAAAATCTAAGACATGCTAAGCTTTGAATTCAACATTGTATCTTTTTTTTTTCTTTTTCACATCATACCTATGGTGAATCAACAGACACAGAAAATCAGCTCTTCTTATGACCATTTCACAAATGGAAAAAGTGAGGTTCATTATCTCATAGTAATTTGACATCAGGTCCATTTGTTGAAATCTATGCTTTTTTGTATTATCTCACATGCAGAAGGAGAAAGAAAAGATAAAGTGAAATGCAAGCAGCAATCCTATGCCATCACATTGACAGATGTCTCAGGAAGCTAAAGGTGGGCTTAAGCCCTGGCAAGGACCCACGGTGCAGGCCCACCAAGCTGTTCACTTTGCTGGAAGTGTGGACACACATCCACTTACCGACAGAAATTTGCAGTCACATTCATTCATTTCCTCTCCTGAGAATAGGTTTTTTTTTTTCTTTTAATGTAGAGACTAAATATATACCATTGGCATTTTTAAACAAGGCCAATAAACACCCACTTTCTCCGTTTCTCCTCCCTGCAGCCTTCACTCATCAAATCCAGCAGCTGCTCAAGCACTTACCCAAGCTAGTAAGCCCAGCATTACATAAAACTACAGTCATGCTCGGCAAATAAGAACCTACAATTGCGAACAAGTCTCAGAGCTTCAGCAACTTGGTCTCCTGGCAAGAGTCAAAACGTGCTGAGTTCCCCTTTCTGGAAAGGTCAGAAACTTGGGAGAAGTCATGGTTGGGGTGTTCTTTGTGCTCCTTCTTCATGACACCAGTGATTCATGGTGTGGAAACTTTACAAGACTTAATGGAGTACAAACTCTCTGGGTCACAGACGCCTTTTTAAATAGAGTACCGGTTGCCACCAGCTCTCTGGAAAAGGTTCAGCAGAAAGACTGGCCAGATTACTTTCTACCAGGCTGGGGAAGCTCCATGCTCTGCTTCCTCGTATGGTTTATTAAGACCCCGACTTCCAGTGACAAGTTGGGAGTCATCCAACGTTAGCTTGAGCTTTCACTGTTTGAGAGTTCATTGTTCAGTCAGACCAGCTGGCTAGACCCCACTAAAAGCTCACAAAGTTGACACCTCTTCACCTCTGTTGCCTTTTCTCCAGTCCTTACTAACATCACCTTCTAGTCTTGCTCCTTGGTAAAAAGGGCTCCTTTCTGAGGAAGAATCTAAGACTGTTGGGATGGACGAAGACCTTGCAGTCAGGAGCTGCCGCATTGTGGATCAGTGCATGGGGCCATGTGGGATGAGTGGCAATGATGCCAGGATATCACTTCCCTAGCCTTCCAACTACCTTAAACATCCCCCCTCAATTCCCTTAAGAGTCTTCCGTTTGCCCCTTCTCCTTTCTTTTGTTTGCCTATGTTATTCTCTCTTCTGTATGTCAAAAAAAAAAAAAGAGTAACTGGTAAGTATTGATATAGATTATTTTGGGAAGAACCTGACAAAATCTTCTTGAAAGATAAGTGACAGTATTTCTCAAAAGCCAGTGTTGATAAACACATGGAGCACATGGCTTTTGAACCATCCATGTCATTATTAATGGCTTATTTACGCCAACAGGTATAAGGTGCATGCCTCACAGTGTTATTTATAAGGAAACATTTGGGTTTTATTTGTTGGTTTGCTTGTTTTGTGAATTTTCTACTTTTATTTTTTAATCTGGATTTATGTATTTTTTAAAAATTAATTGTTTACTGTGTACACACTTTGAATTTGCTGTCTTTTCTTTGGATTGACACTTCAGTTATTATACAATTTATCTCTTCCGGTAACTTTCTTTGCTAAAAAGTCTAATTATCCAATGTTTATATAACTACTATCCAATGTTTATATAACTACTTCTACTTTTATTATATGTACAATTAGATCATATTTAGTATATTCATGCCATTGTTCAATCATCACCACAATCTAAGTTTAGAAGGATTTTGCCACCCAAAAACAACCCTCCATCATTATTATCTTATTCTGGACATTTTTTATAGTAGATCATATAATACGTGATATTTTTTACTTTCACTCAGCATGTTCTCGATATTCATCCATGGCATAGTATGTATTACTACTTTGTTTTTCTTTTTTATTATTATTGAATTTAACATCTGTAACTACCTCTATAGCTACAAATAGGGGTGTGGCTAAGAATATGATGATACAATCATAGTATATAATATTCAATAGTCATTCAACATGTAAAAATCTTTTAACTGGTCTCACAGGAAGTTTATATAATTGTGGACAAAATTGTGAAAAAATAATAATTTTGCTTAAAATAGAGCACATCAAAATAGTCGTATATTCCTAAGTGTTCATCTTACGAATATAATAGAACATTGTGTTGTGATATATTGAGAATGTGATATATAGCTTGGTATAGAATTCCAGATAAGGATTGGTATTGCCCTATATATCTTGCATTTCTGAAGCTAAGTAAATCTAAATTCCTGACATAAAGGATGAGGGATTTTCCAAAGCAGAGGCGATTCTCTGCAATAAGTACCCAAGGGAAAAAAAATCTGTGTCCCTTAGCAAATGAACTATTTGAAAGAGAGATTTCTTTCCTGCATCCCTTCTCTTTCTGGGGTTCCTCAAAATTCTACGAAATCTGTAATCCCTAGCAGTCAGCTCATTGGGGGCGGGGGGGAAAGATGAGGCCATCTCAAAGCTGAAAGCTGTCCCTGACATAGAAAAATCTTTTCTACTTCAGTCTTTTCTGTGGAGTCAGTAATAGGAATAGTAATAGGTGCTTTGTGGGGGAGGCACTTTGTAATAACCATCATCTTCATGGCCAATCTTCCCCGCCCTTCAGTGAGCGGGAAGGAACACACCCATGTTGCAGGAAGAAGCAGCTAACACTTCTCAACATTTCCCAAAGCAGACACTGTCCCAGACTTCAGCTTGGATTTGCACTGAACCCTCACCACAAACTTTAGAAATAACAATGCCCAAAGCTTGTCATGGTTGTGTGCACCTATTGTCCAAACACTGGGAGGCAAGAGGCCTGGGATCACTTGAGTTCGCAGATTCAAGACTACTCCAGGCTACATAGCAAGACCTGGTCTCGAAAAATTCAGCCAGGTGCTGTGGTGGATGCCTGTAATCCCAGTTAGCTGGGAGGCTGAGGCTGAAGATAGCTTGAGTCTGTAGTACCCTGGGCAACTTAGTGAGACCTAGTCTCAAATAATAATAATAATAATAATAATAATAATAATAATAATAATCAGTTCCAGGTGTACTGTTTGGAAGTGGAAGAGGGCCTACTGGGAGGCACGTGGCTTTCCAAGCTCACCGAGACTAGCTCAGTTGCTTTGTTCTTAGAACCACTGAACAGCCCTCCTGAGTGACAGACACATAACATAGTCCACAGCCAGGTCCATGGGGTAAGCTGGAAAGTGAATTAGCACTTCAGCACAGCATGATGGTGGTGAAAAGACCTAAAGAAAATCATCCAAAGGACCTAAAGAAGTCACCCAAAATTGGAAAAAAGCAGAAGAGAATCTCAAATTTGCTACTGGCGATGGCTGCTGACGTGGCAGCTCCTATCTTTCATCACCCAGACACACTGATGGTTTCTCTGTCCAGTGCTAAGTTGGGTGTCCTGCTCACTGTCTTATTAGGAGAGGCCATGTTCTTCAGCAATATCAGGAGGGAAGGCAGATCCTCGGTGAGGTGTGTCTGCATGGCCCTTTGATGCATGCGACTGACAGCAGGGGTCGAGTTTGCAGGTCAAGGTGAACTATGAAGAGACTGAACCCTGAGGTGGGGCTGGCCTGTGACTGGCCTGTGAGCAGGGGGGTGGCAGAATCTGCCCCAAGGATGCTCTTGACTCTGCCCCAGGAAGAGGGGCTGCCAGCCAAAACCCTGTGCACACACAACTTTGTCTGGGTTGACAGCCTTCCTAGCACACTCACCAGCTCTCAGGGTCTTGGCGTCACTGATCTAGAAACAGGGAGTGTCTCCTCTTACTGTTGGAACTCCTGGTCTTTGAGACATGAAATCTCTGCCTTAGACCGCAGACAGAGGCCCCAAGCTGTCATCACCAACTGTTTCTCCTCCCACCCCCCATCAGAACAATGACAATGGTCAGGGATCTGAGTGAGTCTGGACCACAGACTGAGGGTGTCCTCACTCCCAGTGCCACGGAGTTCTTCCCATCACTTCACACTTCTTCTAAAAGTTCTTTCAGCTTGACACGCATGCACACTTCCTCACGCACGTTCCAACAGAGAATCTCCTGAAGCAAATATTATTTTTAAATATTTAAGGGCAGTGACCTGCGGGTCTATTGAACTTGAACAACTACAGCAGCAATTTTCCTTTGAAGCCAAGATTACGTTCAAGGGGCTACCTACAGGCCAGATGGTAAATTGCCCCATAAGAATTTCATGAAGAATGTACCAAGCCAGGCCCGGTGTGCCATGGACCCAGCCTGGCACTTGCTGGGAACATTTAGCCTTCTGGTCCAGCCCCTAAGGTCAATCTTAGCCTGGTGTCCAGGGTGAATGGCAGAAAAGAGGCAGTGTCATTTGGCTTCATTGGGCAGCCGGTAGGACGTCCACCAATAAAGAGTGTAAGCAGGGTCCGGCACTGCCCTCCCGAAGGTTCCCGGGGGTCTGGTGCCCAGAGCCTACCTTACACAGGATAAATAAAGCTGAAGTTGCCTAACTTCCCAGGCTGATCTAATTAGTAAACACCTTCAAAGGGCTCAAGCTGACTTTTGAGACAAAGTCTGCCACACACGGCAAAGGTGGGCAAATAAATATTTACAGGGCACATCTGTGTAGGTGGAGCAGGAGGGAAAACAGATTAGAAGCAGATATGAGTTAACTTTGGGAGCCCTGTTGTGTAATTGTCCTTGCCCTTGTTCCTGCGTGGGCCAACCTCACCCCTTCCCCAGGGCTCCGGTGGGGTCTGGCTCCGGAAGACACCCAGCCCCCCCATCTCCAAAAAGAACAACCTCAAGAAATGGACTCACTCACCTGGCCATAGCTCGTGTCACCACATCATCCCTCACTACCAAGATGGTTCTGGATGTTAGCGCTGAATGAGAGCTAGTCCAGGTCTGCAACACAACAGCGCCATTCAGCAAACTCTTGTTAGCATGCAAATGACTGGCAGAATGGCCAGGTGGATCTTCTCAGCCCAGCAATGATTTAACCTAAAGGCCTTTGAGACTGGCCTCTCTGACCGGGCCAGCAGTGATCCTCTGGCCCTTTGCAGAACACCAGCCTGTCTACAGTATTTCCTGCTCTCTGTGCTTTTTCAGTGACTTGCAGCCAATTATCACATAGCTGCCTGCCATGCTGTGCCAGGACGCCACTAACGAGACCTCCTGGGTCACACAAAGCCTTCAAAAGACTCAGAGTACATGGCGCACAAATGAACTATAATCAGTTCCACCTCCACTGTTAACACACTGGGAGGACCTGGGATGGAAATATTTTCATCACTGGATTTAAACCCAAAAGCTATACTTGGAATTGAAGGTCGGGTCTCTGGACCAGGTCACTGGGAAAGTTAATGTGCGTGTCTTAATATATTTTCTTCACAAGTCAGGGGGGAAATGGAGGAGCAGATTGGGGTGAAGACGATCACTCAGAGAACACCTGTTGCATGCGCGCTGTGGTGCTGAGTGCTGTTGATTCATTATCTCACGAAACCCTCAAGGCAAACCTGCTGACTAGGTAATATCCCCATTTCCAGAGGAAGCTGTGGCTAAAGAGCATGGGTGGCTCACTGACAATGGTACATGGTTTTCTAAATTGTTCGCTGGTTTGGTTTGGGCTTCTCTGCCAGACCAGGTACAGGGCGATTCTCCAGCAGGAATTGTAAAATATGTAAAGGCAGGAATTGGCAAGAACCTTGTCTGTGTTCTTCCCACTGTATTGAAACCACACAGCTGGATATGGTCTTACACTCGTTCATTCATCTATTAAGCAGATATTTATTAGACATTAGGAACACAGTAGTGAATAAAATTTTTTAAAAATACTCATTTTTATAAAACTTACATTTTATCAGAAAGACAGTCAGTTAATCACTAAGCAAGCATATAAAGAGAAGAAGGAAGAAAATTAACAAATGTGACCATAAGCTGAGATCTGAGGGATAAAACAAAGTCATAGGAGATCAAGGAAAGAGATTGCAGTCAAAAATAGTGCAGAGGCTCTCAAGTGGGAATGGGGGTAAAGGGTCAAAGAACTGGGGGTGGGGAAGGTGAAAGAGAGGGGAGAGTACACAAGATGATGTCAAAGAGACGGGTAGGAGCCAAGTGACGTAGGGTTTTGTAAGCCAGAGTAAGGCTCACTCATCAAATAGTTGTTGAATTAATAAATGCAGACTTTGAAGCATTATAGGAATAGAAGTACCAAGTGCTTCTCAGGAGTTTATAGCTGTGTCAAAGAAGATGGAAGCAATCTATGTCCTTTCCTTAGAGAAACAGTCTTTGAGGTCCAAACGTAAGGTGAGCATTCTGGAGGGTAAAAGGAATACCAGGGTGAAGAAGCTCTGGCTCTTGCATTCAACCAACTTCCATTTTTAAAGAAACAGGTAAGACTCTAACTCTAGCACAGAGCAGCAAGTTCTTCAAAGAAATGCTATGTAAGAACATGAACATCTACCTCCACTTGAAGAAAAGACAAGGAAAAGTCAACATAGCCCACGAATTAAAGTTCAGATGATGAGTTCGGAGTGGTCCTAGGAGGCTGGTCAGGGAAATTTCCCATAGAGAAAACTGGACTTGGACTAGCGCTTCAGAAATGAGTACAACTGGAAAGTAAGTGGGAGAGGTTCCAGCCTCAATAATAACTTTCTCCAGGTTTGAATCAAGGTCAGCATATGGGGTGGAGCATTCAAAGCTTCCCAGAGTGCCTATTCCCTCTAACCAACACCTCTGCACACATACAATTACCCTTACATGTAATTTTTCCCTTTCTGTGCTGAAACACAATTGAAATGACCTTCCAGCTTTCCTTAAATCACTGAGTGTCTTAGTACTTCTAAAATGAAAAATTGATCCCCATTCCAAGAAAGAAGATGATGTAAAAACCTCCTGGTGGTTGAATACCCCATGGATAGGAACTCCTAATTTTACAATATTTCACTTTGGGATAATTCTTCCTTGGCAGAGGAATCCTTTCTAATATACAGTGTAGGTCTGTTTTCTTGATGCAGCTAATCTTTGATTCTAATTTTTTTTAGACTCGGTCTTGTTATTTTTGCCTGTGGAACCGCAGGATCATGTTGCCCAGGGTACCAAGGACTCAAGTGATCCCCAGCCTCAGTTTCCCAGGTAGCAAGGATTACATGCCCAGCTATTTTTTGGGGACTAGGTCTCACTGTGTTGCCCCGGACAGGACTCGAACCACGATCCTCAGACCCCAATGTCTTCCAGGGACAGACCACTGTACCCGGTTTTTTATTCTAATTTTAATCTCAGAAGTATCCTGTTCAACCAGTGCTAGGCTAGGACAACACTGGAACCTCAGGAGCATGACAACAAGCACTAATTTCTCATCAATGACTGTAAAGACTAGCTGAAATGGATCCCTGGCATAATGCAGGGTGAATGTGGTTATGATCCACTCTCTGAACTCAGTTCTCTGGGATTAATAGGACCAACTGAATATGGAGTCATCATGGATATAGCAGGAGCACAGAAAAGTGAAACTTTCAAAGGTATTTTGTCACTTCCACGTCCGTTTCATGGATCAAGTCAGATTACAAATACAAGGTCATGGTCAAGAGACTAATCAAGAGGTAAGTCTATTCTGCCTACATAAGAACATGATAAGACTGATGGGATGGGATCCAAATTGTGGCCAATTATTCAATACAGCATGGAAGTTACATCTTACTTCTCTCACAATGTCACATCTCAGAAGATGGAGTTGGTATGCCTGTAAACAGCCTTATTTCCCAGATGAAGTTTCTCTAACTTCTTATCCAGCAGGTTCTCAGAGCCCCTCTCCTCACTCTGACCTAAGCACATTCTGGTTGATTAATATTTCTAGCTAATGAATCTTGCAGTCAGGTGTGGTCATGGTACTATCTCCCAGTGCCAGAAAGTAGGCAGGAGTGGGCACACCGTTAGGATTTGGTACCTAGCAACAAATTCCAAAATGTAGCTCATGATGCTGTAGCTCATGATGCCGGCGATGCTGTTGGTCTGTGCTGGGCGTGGTTGAGCATGTATAGGCTTACTCATGTGTCTTCCATCAGCTGACTGGCGAGAGCATGGGTGAGCTAACAAGACTCAGGCAAGGAAAACTGGGGTCTCTTTCCACGTCATCTGCCTTTCGGCAGAGGTCAACCAGTAGGTCTGCATCACAGGTCTGTACCACAGGTCTTCACCAGAGTTCCAAGAATTCAAAAACAGAGGCAACAGTGTGACAAATGGACTAAAATTGACCCATCATTTCTGCCACATTCTATTGGCCCAAGGACATTACAAGGTCAACTCAAAAGGTAGAATAAAAGACCCTACCTAACATAGGAAACACTGCAAAGAACCTCAGATGTTCTTGCAACCCCCCTAGAGGATATAGAGCACTTTAAGTTCGCAAATGCACTGAAGGTAGCCAAGCTCACCACAGTTCTAAGCCCAGGCCACAATGCTGACCTACAGGGTGAGAGGCTGCTTTTGTTCATGTCTCAGACTTTGAGTCATGAACTGGTAAGTCATGAACTGGTAAGGAAATTCGTATTACATTTGCATTTCTGCCAAACCAAAGTATAATCACTTATATCCCATTTCCTTTCCATTGCTTCAATCAGCTTTGATCCTTCCCAACCCCTTCTTGTAATAATCTTTTACAGCTTTCTAAAAGTATTGACAAGCTGGGAACATCTCATCTGTTTCTTCACCAAATCTGGTGTAAGCAATAAGCTGTTTTCAGATTGATGCTAACAACAGCTTAAGAATATGTATGATTGGGGAGACAAGGTAAAATAAATAAACAAAATGATAAAAAAGAATATATGATCATGTTTCCTAATTTTGCTGTATATACTGTAGCAGCCATTATAGTGCTGAACACACAAGTGATAATTAGATATTATCTGTAACACACACATGAATCAGTACCAAGACAGCACAAATCCAAGTAATTCAATGGCTCTTTGGTTATATTTTCAGTGTTTTTTAAGATAAAATGTTATATGAAAAGCCAATAAAACTATCTGAACATGGGACCACACTAGCTACAAAAAGGAATTTTCCTGAACTGAAACTCTTCCTACTTTTTCATACAGATCTCCCCTAAGGTATACAATGCCCTTTCAGATGCCATGCAACAGACATGAAAATCACTGGATGAAATCAATATTTTTCAAGCTTCAACAGACATGACTCTCGATAAGAAATACATTTTTAAGAGTAACCAAAACATAGAAAGAAGAGAAGAGAGAGAGAGAGAGAGAGAGAGAGAGAGAGAAAGAACTGAAACAACTACTTCTCAAGACCACTTTACCCTAAGTGTAATATACTCTGTTTCCTATCCTATTCATTTCACTTTTGGAATATACATCATGAATTATTATTTATTTCACAACTCAGTGAATAAGTCATTCCCTATACTTAGAAACCAGTGGACTAGGTCATTTCTTAAAGAAGTCTTTTGATAGTAAAACTATATTGGTCTATGGTTCTGAAGTTTCTATGTCCTCAATCTCCACTTTTATTCTCAGCAGTAAGGATCAATAACACCAAAAGAACAGAAGTAAAGTTCTAGGTAAACCATAACTGCACTCTTCAGGTGATGGGTACCGCATGATCTCATAGACACAAATAAAATTATTAGTAGATGAGTTTACAAGAGTTTACTCTAGAGCCAATTGCAGAAATTAAAATCCCAGTTGTGCCAATTATAGACTGGATTACTTGGGCTTATTACTAATTCCATCTGCATCTCAAAAAATACATCTAATATTTAGTTCTAATAAGTAGTATTTACCCTTCCAGGCTGATAATAACATTAAACAAGATAGCATATTCTGCATTTAGTACAGCCAGTAAATACTTAGAATTCTCCAGTATTAATGAGGGAAAGATAGCTATTTTCCCCTAAGGAATGAGTTCAATAAAACCCAAGATGAACTGAACTCTCTTCCTCCCCTAATCCCATATCACACTTCCCCACCCCAGTCTCACTTTAAGAATTGGAGTGATCTGAGTTCAAATGATCATTCTGCTACTAATTGTGTGGTCTTATCAGTGGATGACTCACACTCTCTGAGTCACAGGATCCAAAAACAATGAAATGGGGGGAAACGAAGAAAACCTCTCTGAGACAGTTGTTATGAAGATATTTGTAATAATGAGTGTGGAAGACCTGGCATAGTCCCCACTTCATAGTAACTACCCAGTGAAAGACAAAGAGAGAGAGAGAGACAGGGACCGAGAAACAGCCTGACAGTGCATGGTCTCCCCCCAAAACTGCTTGAAAAACATTTTGAAAATGAGTGAAGAACATTCCAGTTGCGTAAGAAACTTTCAACAGCAGCCAAATCACATTGGTTATCTTAGCAATAGGGTGAGTGCTCCAAAGGGCAAAACTTGACCAAGAAGTTCCAGCAACATGAAGTCAGAAAAATCCATCGTTTATTGATGTGTGTGTGTGTGTGTGTGGCGTCTGCTTGAGTCAGCAGATACCATCACTGTCTGTAAATTAGTAAATGTGTTGGGAATACATGATCCTTACACATCCCTGTGATCAAGGAACCTCTCATGGATCAACAGGTTACCTTCAGTTCCCTTGATTTCTGAAGCACTTACTCCTAGCAGCCCCTGCCAGGTATGTGTATACATCAGAGCAACCTGACCACATAGGTGTTTTAATTCCCTTTCACAGCCGAGAAGCCTGAGACCATGTCGCTGCTAAAAAGGCAGAACAAGAAGGTAAACCCCTTTCTGTCTGACTATCAAAGTGCCAGTCACCCAAGACTAATCAATTCCCTGCCATGGGTTAATAGATGTAGATAGAAAGATGACCAGATATGACAAAGAATACCACATAGCCCATAAGGACAGTCCCAAAGAACACAGGATTCCAACTAGCTTAGACCTGGCTTCCGATGCTTGCTACTACCTGAGAAACCTAAAGCTTGAGATGGACAGAGAAATCAGAGGAATACAGGATACCAAGTAAAAGTGTACATGCATGCGTGCATGTGCAAGAGTGAGAGACACATGCTGAATGTTTCCTCAGAAAAACCAATTCAATGACTTTGCAGCTGAGAAAGACTAGACTGAGGTAAAAGCATGGGGCTTTCCTCCTTTGGGTCCCCTCAGGAAGGAGAGAGGGTCACATTTCCAATCTGAGGCATCAGACCTAGCAGGGGCTCCTTCCAACACCCCACCCCTGTCCACATCTCCTAAAGAGACAAGCTTTCAAATGGTTTTTCTCCAAGTCAAAGGAAATGGCTCCCCCAGATACAGCAGATTCTTGCAGAAGAAAGTGCATCTCCTCCTGAGGTTTTCCTCTCTCTGCTCATTTGCAGAGGTTACCAGAAGGGCAGGGGAATGCGCTCATGACGAGACTCCTGGGTCTCCACACCCAGGAATGCAAGAAGATTGAAATAAATCAGACTGCAGGCAGGAATTCAGACAGGCTCCCCACGTGCTGGGCTTCTTTCCCTAGTGGATACCATCAGCTGTTCTGTTGCTAAGAGACGGGAGTGGGTGGGAAAGGCCATTAGCCATATTTTTCTAAGTTATCTGTTAAACCAGTTGTCCCTTCGCCCCCCCCCCTCAAGGGGTGCTGCTTTCTTAAGAACAGGATATTACACGCAGGCCAGCGGAGAGAGTGAGAGTACATTTTTGCGAGAAATGAACTGGGCTTTTCCTGGACATCAGTCTCATCCAGCAGAGTCCTGGCAGCTGCCAATTATGGGTCTGATGCAATGTTTGGGAAAGAACTGCAGAGTACACATGACTCAACAAAACATTCGCATTTGCATTCCTATCTCTTGGGAAGTTGTACTTAGCGGCACCAGAGAGTGCCATGGGGTCTGTCGAAGCCCTGGGCTGGGTTTGTCATGGGAGTATTAAAAGGAATATAAATACAAGAAGGGGTTGTGGGGAGGTGAGTATTTGAAGAACCACTCTGGGACTTTCCTCCCCGGGTACATTCCAATCGGACAGAACCAGACCTGGCAGGGCTGTTCCATTGCTCAATGTCCAAAACATTCGGCTGGAATGCTGGACATGTGTGCCTGGCTACCCCCTGCAGCTTCCCTGTGCGGCCCAGCAGGCCACATCCACTGGAAGCTCACCGGCCATGAGAGCAGAGGCCAAGCCAGGGCCCCAGGATGGCAGGAAGGTGTCTCCTGTCACATCAAGGGAGGCGGGGACACAGAAGGTGACTTCACAGTGTTCCTTCCCACCACAGGCTCTGTCTAGGCTCACGGCAGCCTCTGATGAACCATGCAGGCATGGAAAATGAGCCCTTGGAAACAGGATGGTAGGGTTTTCGCCCTTAGAAGAAAGCAAGAATGTAAATTAGCCTCCTTCTTCTCTGGGTTTGCACTGGGTAATTTTGAGCTAGAAAAAAAAAAATTCCACTGTGATTCCTTATTTCCAAAGAACTCTAGGAGCAGCACAGAGGAAAGCCAATTCCCCGCCCTCCCTAAACAGGGACTGCTCCCACTTTGGCTTCATCAAGATGGCAACACGGTCATACTAGCATAAATGAGATGATAACTCTGTGTCCCCAAAAGGTCCATGTGGACCTGCTGCATGTTCCAAAACTCAGTGCCCCAGCCAACAATGATTAGCAGAGCATTCTGGGTAACCTATGCAAATCATACCCCCCCACCTGCAAACCCAGAACAGAAGAAAGGAATGCATCACACAGGATGTGCCATCAATCCCAGAGAGAGGTGGAACCAAGGGTCAGGGATTTGCAAGTTGCAGAAAATGTCCACACCTACAGTATAGTAAGTGCCTAGTGTAAGCAGTAATCGTTTCATGCTTACTGTGAGCAGTAAGCATTCAATGGTGAGGCCTGAATGGCTAGATTCTATTTCATTTTCACAACCAATGAGGTATCTGCAGGTTTACTACTCTGTCGGATACCCCAGTCTAAATGCAGCTCTACAACACAGAAGGTGAAAATCACTACTGAAAGCGGATGGTGACTAAAGCCACCTGTCACAGATGATGCAATCCCTCACTTAGGACAGCAACGGGCTAAGAGAATCCCAAGCCACTGCCACCCTTTATCCCTGCTAGCCCATCAGGGGGTGTGGTTTTGTCTATCAAAAAGACATTTAGAATAGCAAGTGCTTTCAGGGCTGTTCAAAGATTCTAGAACGAGATTCAGCGTGTCTTGTTGGAATATTCATAGGTGTTCGAGAAGTGAGTTGAGTGAGCTCAGAAGCAGGGGGTTCAGAATTAAGCCAACTGTCCTTTAACCTCAGGAGCTGAGCAGGAGGTGGAGTGGGGTGGGGATGGGGGGGTGTCAGGAGAGAGGACTTTAATAACACTGACCTGAGGGAAGGTCCTGTTACGGTTTCGGTGTCATAGGCATTTTATTTATGGAGGATCAAAATGCAGTAGCCTGGACTCAGCCTAGTTTCTTCCAGTCAATAAAAACTTGCTGTGTAACTGCATGCAACACTTTTCTCTTGGGACAAAAGGGCTAAATTAAGCCGTGACCTTCAAAGTCAATTCCTATCACAAGACAGGCTTGGGATTCACTGGCATATTTTCAATAAATAAAATGGTGATTTCTATTGCCATCTAGATTTGTATTTTGAGATGGAAGTTTAAGTGTTGACTTCTCCCTTCTGCATAGAGAATCAATGTTCTCTGTGTTTCTCTGTTGTAATGGCAGAGGCTCCCTAAGCAGAAAGATGCTGTGTCATGCTGCAAGGGTAAATGAATCGGTCAGGCTTTTGACCCTGCCACCCAACATTAGCCTCTATGACCAGGACCTGTGGTGTTGCGCCCTCCTCATGATTATGTACACCTGGCCCAGTGATATGTGAGGGGGCTCACCTGGGTTACAAGCAAGGTTACAAGGGTAGCATCACCCTCGGGGAGGAGGTCAGTGTAAAGAGAAAATGAGGAGAGGACAGAGTGAAGAGAGTGAAGAGAGCCAGAGAGCTCAGAGAAAGAGTGTAACTAAGACTCCTGGGAGGCTGGGGTCTCACCTGCCTCCCCAATCCTCTTTGGCCTGCCCTACCTTGCCCCGCCTGAAGTTTGCATGACACATACATATGTTGAAGACAATGGCAATGGCTTCCAGGTAACCTTTAGTACTGCTTACTGATACTTTAAGAGAGATCACCAAAATAAAAGCATCATCAGAACTTTCCTAGCACCTAGAACGGAATGATGCAAAGCACATAGTAGCTGTTGAATAAAATTCTGCTGAATAAATCAGCAGCTCAGGGGGACAAAACTTTGACAGAATGAAAGGAGAAGGTTCTCTAAGAAATATTTGGGATGGTTTCAATAAGGCTACTTGAGTCCATCAATAGTCTACCTCTCAACTATCTTTCCTTTGTTGGCCATATCTGCTACTGCTGATCTCCCCCCCGTACCTACCTGGCAAACTCCTTACTCATAGTCTGAGACCCTTCTCAATTATGTTATCCACTGAAAACCGGTCACCCTGCTGTAGCTCTAAAGATAACTTCTGACTTCCTATTTTATGTTCATACTGACATAGAGCTAGCTAATTAACACAGTTCGTAGGAAATCATAAAAATCATTGTATTTCAATGCATTTTGACTTATGAACAAATGATTAAGTAAGTGGTCAGTAGAAATAGAGTACTGGTGAAATCAATTGGTAACCACTAGATTCCTGTTAAGGATATGCCCTGTGCGTATCCTTCTAATCACATCTCACAGGAAATGTCCGAGAAAGTGGGTGGGGAAGAACCTTTCCAGTGAAAATCCTCACAACTTTTGCTGGACTCCAATCATTCCCAGAGCACTGGAATGAACCCCAATTAATTACTTTCTCCAAGACTGAGGAGTCAAAAGGAGCACAAATAACAATACCAGTCCTTAAATATTAACCGTTTCAAAGTGCACAGTCCAACATCATCTTGGAAAACTTCCACCCACTTTCAAAAATAAAAGAAAGCAGAAGCAAGTCCTTCCTCTCTGCGAGACAGAACATGTTTTAAAATCATGTTGGTCATTTTCACAAGTATTTTTGACTCATGCAATTTGTCATCCAGATTAGTGCACAGGAAACTACACTGTGAAACTGTGAACGTGTGAACAGGACAGAGGGTGGTCACAGGAGTGTTTACTATTTTCTCTAGCTGCTCCTGTAGTGTTTTGCTTTTTTTTTTTTTTAACCACAAATACATACTGATTTTGAAATTTTGAAAAATAAACACACTTGTCCAAATGGGGCCATGGAATCTCCGGCAGTATTAGGACTAGATTTTCCCACCCCAATTATGGAACCCCTGTACAGAGTCTCCTATCCTTCAAAACCCCCCAGCTCTGGAGAAAAGGAGAGCTCACCATGAAGAGAAGATACTAACAAATGCTGGTCCTAGGTCCCAGCTGAACAGCTCACCTTCACAATCCCCCTACAACTGCCACAAAAGAAGTAAAACCAGCTGCATTTTGAGGGTGCTAAAGTGAAGTTCAGAGGTATTGGTGACACATGCAATGTGACACAGCCGATGAGTGACAGAATAGGAATTAAAATTCATCTTTTCCTACACCCAGGTTCCTGCTCTCTTGTCTATGCATCAAGTTCCGTGCCTATAGCTATTGTCTCTAGAACCCTGGCCAACGACATGGTCACTGGACCAGCTATTGGCCGCTCTGCTAACCCACTTTCACATCAAGATCAGTTGGTCTTTCCAGATGATTTGAAAAGGAAAATGCAAAGCTTTTGCATTTTGTCACCTCTGGGACTCCGGGGAGTGGGGGGGGTTAAATGGTGTGGTCAGCAATTTCTCACTACCAAATTCTAAGTCTTATTCTTGGACTTCCTCATCATCGTTGATGGTAGGATTTGAATACTCTCATGCTCACCCACCTGTCCTTCTAGAATAAGTTGGCCCAAGTCCAAAAACGAGACTGTGCACGAGGAGTATACAAATGTCTGGGGGTTTTAGTCAAAGTGGGTCCAGTAATGAGTCAGCGGGGAGATGTGAATGGAAGACACATGGATTCTAACTTCAGCAGCAAAGAATCACTCTGCCAGCAATGGGGGAATGGCCACCCCTTTGTAAGAGGGCCTGGGTAAGTTCCTTGGTCTCCGAAGCCTTCGTTTCCTCACGTGGAGTGGGAATGATGATAGGGAGCATGCAAGTGAAATGTTGCGCAGTTTCCCAGGCATCCAGTAAGCCCTTCAGAAACAAAGCCAATCCTCTTCTTCCTCAGCACTGAGTAGGGAGCTATTATTCTTATTTTACAAATTATGAAACTAAGGTGATCCAGCTCATAAGTGGTAGAAAATAGACTCAACTCCGGTCTGTCTATTCTGAAGTCCATTTTCATAACCACTAAACTACACTTCCTTCCCTGATAGAAAAGTAGAACAAAAAGAAAGTCCCCCATCATCTCATGACCCAGAGATAAACACTTCTATCTTTTTGAATATAGTCAGACTTTCTCTTCACAAGAAGTGCAGTTCAGTGTAAAACCACATTCACGTTTGCATTTGCCAATGGGCCAGTTTTTCCTCTAGTCACTCTAGTCATTCATTTAGTATTTTTCATATCAACTATGGAAATGCTGCAATCTAGTCACCCGAGACTCTAGCACTGACAATTTAAGGGGTTCTTTATACTACAGGAAGCATCTTTGCTGCTAAGTCTTTGTCCTCATCACTGTGGGCTAAGGCTGGTGATAAGAGAGACAGAGAGACTTTAAGCCTTGTGCCCTGAGAGAACTGTGGAGGGCCCAATCAGAGAGGTAAGACTGCAGAGGTACAACTGAGGACAGAACAGCCATCCCTGTGGCTGGGGAAGGACCCCCATGGTACAAACCAGCCAATGCAAGTATCACCCAGGGTCACAGATTTCAGTTGAATGTGCAAAAGCATTTCCCCACATATTCAATTGTCAAAGGACTTGTTAATTAATCTGCCTCAGGAAATGATAAGTCCCCCACAATGCAAGAAGTTCTGCCATATACTCCACGACGCTCTTCAGGGATGGGAAAGAAAGTAATCCATCTTAACTATTAAAAAAATACCTGGATTTTTAAAACCAGGTATTTTGCTGACTTACCAACTTGCCATGAAGGTTGGGAACCCAGTAAAAACCAGCTATTTCACAACTATTTTATTGGATTAACAGACTATTCTCATAAGGAGTGATGTGCAAGGAAATTAACATGGGTAAATCCTGGAAATTCAAGCCTAGATCTTTCTGATGCCCAAACCCTTGCAATTAGTGTACGGTGATGAAAAGCATGGATGTTAGCAGAAAACAGACTCAGGTTCAAAAATACCCCACAACTGGCTGGTGACCTTGCACCATTGATTCACCCTCTCTAAACCGGTGTCTCCTCTGCAACAGCAGGATAATAACAGAGCTCACTTTTGAGTATGTTGTGGAGACTGAAGGAGCTGACTCAGAAAATGTTCTCACAGTGCCCAGTAGAGATTGAACCCAATAAATGTTGGGTAACATTCACTAGCTGATGTCTGCTAAAAGATCTACAAGGAAAATACTAAGATTTGCAAATCCTTAGAAATGTATTCTTCTTTAAGATGAGCCCACCCACAAAGAGATTTGGGGTCCCCATCCATTCATGATAACCCTGAATTAAGTGGTTATCATGAATCAAGATAAGACTGTACCTGGCCTAAAGAGGCATCCAGATTCCTAGAGAAGACAGGTCCTAATGTCTGGTTACCACCAAGGGTGGAAAAGCTAAGATGGAGAAACAAGCACTATGGGGAGTATTACACTTTGCCAAGGAGAGCTTCATGCATAACTGAGATCTAAGTTGAACTGCTCCGCAAAGGAATCGCTAACAGCATAAAGTCCTGGATGAGCAGGGCTGCATGAGATTTACTCATGGCGAGAGAGGGGAGCATCATGGTAAGACCAGAAAGCTCAGTAGAGGCCCCTGTAACAACCTTTACCAATGAGACCCCTAGTACAGGGTCTAAGCAAAGAAGCAATAGGAAAAGATTGGCATTCAGAGAGCTCATTGGGGTATACGAACTGAATGGCAAGCCTGGAGCAGAGGCTTCTGGGAGATGGTTGGCACCAACGAGAAAATGACAATAGGACATAGACAGTGGCTTGGGAAGGCTCTTCGGAGCCTTACCTGCCAAGCTCATCCACCTCAGAGCACCTGGCTGAACAGGTTTTTCTCAGTTCTGCGTGGCTCCTAACATGGTAGTTCTCACTGAGATACTAAAAAGTCAAGTCAAAAAAGATGTTGGTGTCATACATTTTTGTGCTTCTTTGGTTCCACAAAAGAGAAGACTCATTCGATTGGAAAAGCAGTCTCTTTCTAACTCCTGGCCCCAAGGAATAACCCTTCATAAAGGCTCAGATTCAAGTCAGCTCAGGGAATGGAGATGCAGGGGGAGCTGGAGAATCAGGGAAACCAGTTCTTCATAATAACAGCTCACCCCTGTGTAATAACAGCTTCGGGTTTACAGGGTACTTTCAGAGACATTATCTCATTTGATTCTCACAGTAAACGGGGTGGGGAGGGAGGAGGACAGTCAGAAATTAGCATTAGCCCCACCCTTCCAAATAAGAACACTTGTGGTTCAGAGAGGTTAAGTCATTTACCCAAGATCGCAAAACCAGTGTGTAGTGAAGCCGGGAATGCCGGTTTCGTGATGCTCGCTTCTGCATCTCGGCCTTCTCCCTCGGAGCTATTTCCAGGGAGTGAGAGTAGCTCTTGGTGCCGGTGGAGAAGGAGAGCATATTGCACCCATGAACTCCAAGCTGCAGTGAACACAAGGGGAAAGAGGACCCCGGAGAAGATGGGGCATGAACATAACAAAAGGCATTCTCTCAGCCGGTGCACAGGTGGGAAGATTGGGTGCCAAAAGGCTGAACAATGCCAGCTCGTGTCTGCACCCAAAGGGGTGGATTGTGTTAGGGCAAGAACGGGGGCAGAAGAGGAAGAGGAGGGACTGCGTGCAAGAGTCAGGGCCTCTGGATGGATGAGTTCTTCCATGGAGTCTGAAACCCACATAGATGTCAGGAAGCAAACGCGAACCCCATAAACAGCCTCACGGACAAGGTCCAGGGCTCTCCCTTGGGCATCTACCTGGCTCACCAAGCATTTGATATGAATAAAGAACCAAGTCTCTTGTGTCCAGACAACTCAGGGAAATCCACAGAGCAGAAGCCTTCCCACGTGGCCCCTCCAGCCCTGGGATCAAGTTGCCCAGCAGGAAGCCATGAGAGATTCCTGTTGTGTCCCTCCCACCTGAGAAACACCCAGAGGAATTCTGCAAGGATAATCCACAGAGGCCACCAGGAAGGAAGGAAGGTTTCCCAAGATCCTCCAGGAGACCCACACCAGGATGGCACTGGCATCTCTTGCCCAATGTGAGGGGGTTTGGGGCACATGAACCTCAAACCACTGGCATCCTTGGCACTTCCCGTATACCCCAGATCCTAAGCAAAGCCCTTTGTACTAGCCCCACTCCATCCTCACAACTGGCCTTGTGTTGAGGCAAAGGAAGCCACCGGGGACGTTCACACTTTGAAGCTCCTTAGCAACTGCAAAACCAATTTGCTGGGAGGGCGAGGAGCTCGGAATCCATATTCTTTCGACTCCCCACACAGCCTGATGAGTTTGCATGCTTGAAATAGCACGGCAGGGAGTGGGGATGAAGGGGGCATGCAGCTGGGTGGAAATTGTGTCTGAAGCCACCACCCTGACTCACTCCCCCTAATAAGCATCTAATGACAGCTGCAGTGGCTACCTTGGGGCTGGGTTGGGGGGGTCTAGATTGATACTGCAAAGGGGAATCCAGACTGGCAGTGACTGAGGCATGAATCAGCATGGCGACTTCCAAGTCAAAGAGGAAGCTTCCAATCACAAGCAGCTCCAGATGCAAGTTAACGGGACCAGGTCAACATGACAAGTCTGGGCCCCAGAGGGACAAGGACTTGGATCCTTGCCTCCACCTGCAGCCTTATTTCAAGGCAGCCCCTAGATGCAAATGCTTGCAGTTGAGCTTCCCAGTGGGATCCCCACGCAGCTCAGGTGTTTGTGCAGTGGTCTCCCATGAGGAGGCCCGACCTTCCTTCTCTGCCTCTCCGACCCTTCCCTTCTCCCACAAGCTCCATCTAACCTGTTCATTCCTGGATTCACTAACTCATTCATTGAGCACATTTGCTCAGCATCTACAATTCCCGGGCACCATGGAAGATGCTGAGATGCAAAGACAGAAGATAATCCCTCTCCATCTGCCTATCAGGAAGGAGAGAGAACAAGCAAGATAGCACAGTAAGAGCAGTGATCAGAGCTTGGAGGATGCTTTAGTGTTACAGACGCAAGTCATCTTCTTGGGCTATGGGGTAAGGAGGTAGCAGGCAGGAAGATTCCAGGAGCAGGAGGTACCCTAGGCAAGTTCTGTATGAGAGCTCAGTGATGAGCCATGGACTGGTAGTGAAGAGGTCCTGGCCCAGCACACACTGGCCTCTGTTCATCCATGCCAACTCATCACTCTGATTTCATGTAGAGCGGGACTGCAAGGGCCAGCATGTCTCCACCGCGTCTGTCCATGCTCACCGATGGCTCATCTCACATCTGTGTCTCCACATCTCTGTTTCCTTGGATGGCTACCCCTTATCCACAGGGGACATGTCCCAAGCCCCCCACAGATGCCTGAGGCCACAGATAGTACAAAACCCCCAAGAGACCGTTTCTTTCTCTACACACACACCTATGATAAAGTTTCATGCATAAAGTAGGCACTGTGTGAGATGAAAATCATCACTAATAAAATAGAGCCATGATAACAATGGGCTGTCATAAAAGTTATGCGAATGCACTTTCTCTCTCAGAACAGTTTGTAGCCTTAATGTTCGCGATCCACAGTTGGCCACGGTCACTGAAACCAGGGAAACCAAAATAGCAGTGAAGGAGGGGCGGTTGTAAGATGGAGATGCTAATAATCAAGTCTTTGGCCTCTAGGGGGCTGGACAAGGGGGAATATGGGAAAGGGCAGGGTGGGGGCCCTGTAGGTGATGTCCCAAGCTGCTCTCTGACTTCGACTGGGCCCAGGACAGAGACACATCTCCCGTCTGAAGTCTGAACAGGATAAATTCTTGCTGAATGAAGTTCTCTCTGTCTCCGTCTCTCTCTGTCTCTGTCTGTCTCTATCTCTCTGTCTCTGTCTCTATCTCTGTCTCTCTCTGTCTCTATCTCTCTGTCTCTGTCTCTCTGTCTCTGTCTCTGGCTCTCTCTCACTATCTCTCTGGCTCTGGCTCTCTGTCTCTCTCTCTGTCTCTATCTCTCTGTCTTTCTCTGTCTCTATCTCTGTTGCTATCTCTCTGTCTCTGTCTCTATCTCTTTGTCTCTGTCTCTGGCTCTCTTTGTGTCTCTCTGTCTCTATCTCTGTCTCTCTCTGTCTCTGACTCTCTCTCTCTCTCTGGCTCTCTGGCTCTCTCTTTATCTTCCTGTCTCTCTGGCTCTGGCTCTCTGGCTCTCCCCCACCCCATCTCTGTCTCTCCTTCCCTCCCATCAAAACACCAAAGTCTTCTGTTCAAGCCCATCTTGCTCCACCAGAACTCCAGCAGCATCAGTTCACTCTGGAAGGAGACATCCATCTTCCTTTGTGTCACTGTAGGGGATACTCAGCTAGACCAGCCTCGGTTCCTTCTAACAAAGGGTCCCTGTCTCCCCTCAAGTGCCTGTTTCACGCAGGTGGCTCCGTGGCACCCAGGGACAGAGTCCCTTAACAGAGGTCTGGTATAAGCTGATGGTTGAAGGACCAAGGCTTGGAGTCTACCATTTCAGAGAGGAGCTGGTGAGAAGACTGCTGTGCTTAAGGTTCATGTCTATGTACCAAGACGAGACATGAAGAACCCTGCCCCTGCTGTGATAACTATGGATGTTGCTGACACAAAGAATGTCCTCTTCTTGGTGATGTGGAGCAGCCCTTGGAACTCATCTTTCCTGCACTGTGTGAGCAGCTGTCAGTTTAGGGGGACTTACATATCCTCTTGACAGCTTTCATTTATCTTAAGTACTTTTAGTTAAAAGATTTCAATGAAATATTTCAAGGTTAATATATATATATATATATATATATATATATATATATATATATATAATTAGTAAAGGATGCCAACTTCTGTCTTCCTCAGCAGGACTCAGATGCCCACTTCCCAGGTGTGAGCCCATGGGACCCACATTCCAGCCCCTCTTGTTGGTTCCAAGGTCGGTGACACTGCTGTGATGTAACAATCATGGAGTTAGGCCTCCCTGCAATGAGGCCGGCCTCCTCCCCCTGTCCACAGAGTTAGGTATCTGTCACTTCCACTTGGCAGGTAGGACGCTGAGGCACAGAGGCCGAATGACTGTTTAAAGCCCTGAGCTTAGCAGTTAGGAAGCTAGACATAAACTGGTGTCTGTCTGACTCCAAAGTCCTTCTGTGATATAGTCAGAAAAGACCCAGCAGTGATGTAAAGTCAGGGATCAAGGTGACAAAATGGTCACTGGCTCTAGGTCATGCTAAAGGTGGGGTTTCCCCTGTGGCTGCTGTCTCTCAGAGTTGGGTCTTGTTACTTCGTTTCTGAGGTGACTTCAAGACCATAATGCCTTTGCAGCAAGCTGTTCCTTCCAGAGGCTATCAGAGATAGGAAGCCGATGTACCCCCATATTCCTACCTCTGCAGCCCAGCTAAGCATCACTCTACTATTCCAGCTGCTCCTTTCCTGCCACCACTCTTTATGGAAGTCTACAAGCAGTTTCAGCTTACATGACAGCCACATCCCATCATTTAATGCTGAGTAGAGTCATGGTAACAATTAGCTTAGGAAGATTTCATAAATTAATATTCAATAATTTCTTTCTATGATAGACTGGTTAATCTTCAAGAGTCCATTTCCTCTTCTTCCTGGTACCAGGAGGACTACATTGCCCAGCCTTCCCTGCAGTCAGGCGTAGTGTGGGCCTGTGCCCTGACCAATAGTACCTGGGCAGATAGAATGATCACCACGTCCTGGTCTTGTCCTTAAGGACTAAACCTGGGTGCTCTCCTCCATACTACTCTTTCCCAGGTGACCCTGGGAGTCCTAGAATGCAATGACATGATATTAATCAAGAACCACACAGATCACCATTTCCAGCTGTGACTCATAGACCCACGGTGACATCTCCTGAAATCTTGATACATCCTAGATGCATGTACTTGCTTGTGAGTTTCCCTACCCAACAGAATATAAACTCACTGCGGATAGTGAGTTTACTATTAGTATTTAGATCGTCACTACCAAATGCAGGAACCAGACCAATACATGGTAGCCTGTAAACGCATACCCAGTCATTCACGTTAGCTGACTCTGCTAAATCCATGAGCTGCATTTTATTTTTTCTTGAGTTATAGTTGACTTCATTTTGTTTACACATAACCCCAGTTGGGGAGGACTTACTACCCCCTGCCCACAAGCAGGTGCCTGAATTCCACCCTCACTGCAGCATTACTTCGATGTAAAAGCTTGAACTCCCATTACAAGTCAAGTGCCCCCAAACAAGCTTTGTGCTATTTTGAGTCACTGCAGCCCCATGAGAGAGACACTGGAGTTCCTCTGTTGGGAGCCAGAGGGAATCCAAACTGTGCAAGGTGGAGCCTTCCACTTCCAGCCCAGCTAGAGTCACAGGGCAGCCTGGCTTTCCCATCCCATCCCAACCAAAAAGTGATGAGGAACGATGATTTACAAAACACTGGAGGACGCTGATCAGTACAGGCCAGAGACACCTGAAACACAAAATATTAGCCAGGGAGGCAGAGACCTGCTTTTCTCGGAGGTTGGATTGGATTGTCCAACAGCCCGAGGGCACTGCACTGAGGAAGTCTGCAAACATCAGCTGAGGGAAGAACTCAGTCTGGATGCAGTGGACAAGCTGCCCGCACCCACGAAGTGAGGAAACCAGTAGGAAACTGTGCCTCAAACTCACCTATGAGAACCAGAAAGGAAGGAGCAGCCAGGAGAGCTTCAGACCAGCACTCACCCAACAGAAGGGCTGAGACAAACAGGACTGAGGCCAGCAGCTGTTCCAGGAAGCACCAAAACGCTCCCGCAGCTGTGATGGTGTGAAGGGGGTGGGATATGGTACAACCACTTTAGAAAACAACTCAGAAGCCACTTAAAGTTGTCCCTGCAGACACCTGTGCTCAGATGTTTACTGCAGCACTATTTATAATTGCAAGGACTTGGAAGCAACCTAAATGCCCCAGAAAAGAGAATTGGATGAAAAAACTGTGGTATATATACACAATGGAATATTACTCATCAATTAAATATGACAAATTTGATGATTTTATGACAGCGTGGATGTACTTAGAAGAAATCATATTAGCAGAAACAAGTCAAAAAGGAAAAAGACAGAAACCAAATGGCTTCACTAATATATGGGACATGGGAAAGATAAACAAAAGCCATGAGGAAAAGTCAAAACAAGCTAAGTACCAATTAAAGCACGCAACTTCGGGTAGGGGGGAAGAGGAGAGGAATGGTAGGGAGGGTGGAGACAAGGGTGAAACCCTGGGATTACAATGATGTGAAATTTATATATAAATAAATTTTTGAAAAAAAGAAAAAATAAAAATAAAAAGTTGTCCTTGTGCCTGCCACAGGCTTCAGCTATTCTTATCCTAGATGCTTTCATCCAGGAAAGGAAAGCATATGGACAGCAAAGATTGAACAAGAATCCTCACAGCAGCTTTAATCTGAAATAATCAAGCAGTCAAAGCTATGTACAATCAACAAGTACATAGACAGGCAAACCATGAAGCAGTCGAACAATGAAATACCACATAGTAATAAACAAGACCAGATGGTTGGTATAAGCTAAATGTCGATGACTCTAAATAATGACACTGGTGAAAAAAGCCACCAGAGAGAGAGAGAGAGTATAGATGATTCACTCCAGTAAAATTCGAGGAGGTTGAAACAAAGTAACAGAAAGCAGATTCCTGCTGGGTTCCAGGACAGGTGGGGATGGGGTGAGCGTCCTGAGAGAGATGGGGGGAGGGATTGTAAAGGGAAATGAGAAACCTCCTTCCTGACAGTCAGGTATACATGGACGCATTGAAACGTCTCAAACTGCACCCTTCAAATACGTGCAATTTGATGGGAGACGGGCAGGATGCATGATGTTTCATCTCACAACAGACCACACGTGCATGGGGTCCCCACTGGCAGGGGTATAGCCAAGGGGCAGTAGGCTGGACCTGGGGTTGTGGAAGGACACTCGATGATGTCCTCACAGCAGCCAAATCACCTAAGGAGGCATTTCTTAAAATGCATCCTGTCATTCATGCGACGGTGACGGTACACGTCAGTTATAAATGGATAAATTTTTTTTTAAAGAAGATTCTGGAATGAGGGGCCTGGGGAGGTACGTGTGGCCATGGATGAAAAATCTCCCATCTTAAGTGAGCTTGGGAAGACACAATGTCCTTGGGACTCAGGAACTCAGGGAGTGTCACTTCCGGGCACCTGCTGAGAGCCCCTGGGACTGGATGACATAGAAGAGCCCTGGGCAAGAAATGGGGGGACGGCAGGGAGGGTGAGGGAAAATCCCTGGGATTACAATGATGTGAAATTTATATATAAATAAATTTAAAAAAAAAAAGAAAACGATGTGATTTCTAGCTCAGGCCTCCTTTCCTTGCATCCTCCCGCAGCAAACCCCACCAGCAGCTGGGTGGAAGCCAAGCTCTCCTGTGAGGGGAAGCAGGGCATCATGGGAGAACATGATGGGTTGGGTCCCTTCTAGTACCAAAGCGCAATAACGCACAGCGTGCTTACGGTCTAAGTGGGGTGTTTTCACCCCCTTCAAGTACCCCACATCCAGACCAAGCATCAGCATCCCCGGGACCCAGCATCCCAGGTCACACGCCCTTTCCTTCACCCCATCCACCAAGCCAACCTCCACTCCCATTCTGCGTCCTCCTGTAGGAGCTGGGTGACCTTCAGCCTATTTTCTCATCTATAAAGTGCAGCTAATGATGCTCATTTAACAGGTATTTTTCCTTAAAGAAGAAAACGAGGCTCTGTAAATCACCCGGCACAAGGCCTGACATGTCGGAGGCATTTAATGCTCGGGAGTTCCCTTCCTAGGGAGCTTGAAAGCACCAGACCCCACGGAGCAGGGGTCAGGGCGGGGTACAAGGGAGGCACACCCCTGGATGAGTCACGGCAGCGGGGCCTTGCTCTTCCGGCCTGTGCAGGAAGGCCCCTTACATGCCGGCCTGGCAAGGTGCCTCCAGAGAACCAACCCAGGACACAAGGATGGCGCAGCCCGGGCCTTTGCTCTTAAGAGCATAGAGCCCAGCACTCGCCAGTGCGGCGCTGGAGAGTGTCAGCAGCTTCTGTGTGGCCGCGTCTCTGCATGAAGTCTGCATCTTCGCACATGCTCCGGCTCGCGTGGTCAGCAGTCTGGCCACCTTCCTCAGCCTGCTCATCCCGGATACCAGGAAGCTTTGAAGACCAGGATGCCCCCTCCCCCTCCGGAAATGAGCATCTGGGCGCCGGACCCCAGGGATGGGAATGTGTTGCTGGTTCCCTGGGTGATCCTGGAGCAAGGGGTCTGCAGAGGAATGTGGGAAGCACCAGGGAGGGTCAGAGGGAAACACGCTGAGCCCCAGACCACAGTGGTCTGGTAGCCCCAACTCTTTTTTTTAATCTATACATTTTGATATAGATAGATGGATAGATGGATAGGTAGGTAGGTAGGTAGATAGATAGATAGATAGATAGATAGATAGATAGATAGATAGATAGATAGATAGATAGATAGATAGATAGATAGATAGATAGATAGATAGATAGATAGATAGATAGATAGATAGATAGATAGATAGATAGATAGATAGATAGATAGGCAGGCAGACAGGCAGGTAGACAGGCAGGCAGACAGGCAGGAAGGCAGGCACCCCTTCCTCTTGTACCCCCTTCTGGTCACTCCGTCTCTTCTTTCACTGACAGTTATTGATCAATTTGTAGTCGATTGGATTCTTCCTCTTCTTTCCTGGAGCCATGTCCTTTGCCTGGGTGTAAACGTGTTTTCCTGGGACACAGCATCTGTACTTAGTTTTCCAGGTGTATCTTTGTGCGGGCCGCCAGTTCATGCGTGTTTGTGTCCTTTCAGTGCATCCTCCTTCTTACTGGTCATCTGCTCTGACCCAGCTCTTTTTCCTTTTGATCTGGAATCTGGTTGTTTTACTATTTTTTTGAATTATTTTATTGAGGTAACATTGGCTTACAACACTGTCTCCGATATAAAGGTACAGGTTCACATCTCTTCAATTGTTTGTTACCCCAACACACTCACTACCAAAGTACCAGCAACCTTCTCCTACGGGCCATTCATCATCCCCTCACCATCACTCAGGGAGCCAGGATTCTGAAGTCAAATTTCTAGGGTTTTTTTGTTGTTGCTGGTGGTGGTGGTATTTTGCTTAATTTATTTTCTTTTATTTTGTGTGTGTGTGTGTGTGTGTGTGTGTGTATATATATATATATATAGACATATATATAAACACATACATACATATTTGTGTGTATATGTATATATATACTTGTGTGTGTGTATATATATATATATATTATATTATAGTGTACCCCAGAGTTTTCCTGTTTCCTTAACACCCGTTAAACATCTTATTCATTTTTGCCCTCTGCCTCCCCCATTTTAAAAATCAACCCCCTAGACTGATATCAGCCAATCTCCTAGACCTAAGCTATCCCAAAGCAGACCTCACCAGCTAACAACGTCCAACTGTTCAGAGTCCAGCTGAGCACACCAGTGGCTTTCAGACCAGGCCCGACTTCACAACACATGGTTACCAGGCATGACTTGCTGGTTGGCGATCATGGGGCAGCTGCCCAGGACAACAACCTGCTCAGAACAGGCAGCCTCGAAGCTCAGAGAACAAATGCCAGTCAGTCAACTGCTCACACTGAGGACTCGCTGCCCACCGTCATGACGTAATAGCCAGGCCCATGCTCTGGGCCGGCCTTCCCAAGAACAGGCCTCTGCCTCCAACGCCCAGCCCTGACGTGGGCAAAATAAAGGACAGCGATGAATCATCCTTGCAATTGCCAGCATTTGCAAGGAAACAAGCAGAGGAGCCCTGGACTCTGCATATATTGTTCCTTCGCAGCCCCGCCACAGATTTCAGTCCCAAGTCTTCGTGCACCTTTTTGCCCTTGTCCATACCCTTCGCCGTGTGCTTTGTAGCTCTTCGCCCTAGGGTTGGAACACAATTCCCCAGCCCCTTCCCTACCCACGAGCCTGAAACCCACCAGCCGACCCACAGATAACTAAGCATGAAAAAGTGGTTGTGATTTGAAATCTCTAAGTTCAGCGTGGCCCATGGAAACCATCAGTTCAGCCCGTGAGAGGGAAGGCTGGCCAGCCAGGGTTGGGCTGCCATCCATCTTGGTAAATTTTAGTGGCACCCACTCATTTCTGAATTACCTGTGGCTGCATCCACACAACAGCAGCAGGGTGGAACAGTGGCAAGAAGGAGCTTCTGATTCCCAAAGCCGAAAGTATTTGCCACCTGAGTGGCTGGAGGAAGCTTGCTCATTTCTGTCTAGAGCAGCCTTTAATCAGGCTCACCGGGAGGACTTACTAAAACACAGCAGACTGCACCCCAGCCCAGAATTGTGATTGTGTAGGTCAGCCTGTGTGGGCATCAAGAAAAGGCATCTCACAAGTCTCCAGGCCCAGGGACACTGCCTGGGCGTACCTAGAAGCCCTTTAAAATCTGTCCGCCATCAGCTCTCCTCCCAGACTTCCTGCTCATGCTATGCAGGTGCTTTTCTCTTTTCTTCCTTTTCTTAATAAACCGGTCCCTTGAAAATATATATCTATATATATATAAAGTCTTTTCCTCAAACCACCCTTAAGAATTCTGATTTAATTTGCCTAATGTGCATGCCCGGGAGATCAGTCTTAGTGCATCTGAGATGCTGTGCCAGAAATATAATCAGCTGGGTGGTTGAAGACAGTGGAACTTTATCTCTCACATTCTGGGGACTGGAACTCCAAGATCATGACTCAGGAAGATTCTGTGTCCTGGAGAGCTGCTTCTCAGAAGGCCTTTGAAGCCAATCACAGTAGAGGTGCAAGGAGGCATTCTAGGACTGCACTCTCTTGTAAAGGCACTAATCTCATCCCTGTGAGCCCCACCCTCCTCACCTCAGACCCTCCCAAAGGCTCCACCTCTAATTACCCTCCTGGGGAATAGGTTTCACAGGTACATTTGAAGGAGACAGAAACATTTCACTCCACAACAACCAGCAATGCTGAGTGTCTGGTGGTTCTATCTTGTAGCCTAAAGTCAGGACACTAGTTAGGCAGGGACAACCCAACTCTTTCAAGATTTTATTAAGCTTCCAGTAAGACCCAGAAGCCATTTGTGTCATGAAAAAACACAAAACAGACACCCCCCCAACCTAAGGTGCCTGATTCACAATTCTTTGACTTCGCCATGGTGTGACAGCGATACATGTTCAGTCGGAACCATGCTTCAATTTCTGAATTTTGATCTTTCCCAGAGTGTAGGGCAAGGACTAGGCAGGTTCACTATCAAGTCACTCAGACAGATAATAACAATTCCAGAGTCTGCAAAGGATTTTGCAGGCTTTAATGCTTTCAGGGAACCAGGCACACAGGCACACTGGGGCTGGGAGGCTGGCAGGCAAGGAGGCAGGCATGGGCTGGGCAGGGGGGCTAGGAGGCAGGCAGGCACCAGAGCCTCCCAGCTCCCATATATATTCTCTCTCTCTCTCTCTCTCCCTCCCTTTCTCTCCCCCTCCCTCCCTCCTTCTTCTTTCCTTTCTTTCTCCCTCTCTCTTTCTCTCTTACCTCCCCTGTAGCTGTGCTGCTCATTGTCCCCCGCCCTACCCCCACTCTTAGTCTGGCTTCCAGACTCAGACTGTACCCACTTACACATGAGCACATTCATCTTCTTTGGAACCAGTGCCCACAATTACGGGTGTGCCTACACCATGCCCACGCTCCCAAGCACCCCCTGCATAGGCCACAGGTGGTACCCAGAAGCTGGTGGTGCAAAAAAGCCTAGGCACTCATGTGCCTTGTGCAAGGCTGGTATGCAGCTTCCCCCTCAGGATGCAGGGCACATCACAGAGTGGTCAGCAACCAGACACCACAGACTGTCTTTCACAGTCAGTACAGAATTCAGTAGAGCATGCACCTTACTGTGAAATTGGCTTCTTGCTAGATGGTTTGCCAACTGCAGGTAACACACATTTATGGGAGGTGAGACAGCTTGACATTCAGTGAGTAAGGGCCCCTGAGTGGATTTTCAAGTTACAGTGTTTTCAACTAGGCAAGGATTTATCAGGATGTAATCCCATTGTAAGCCAAGGAAGATCTGTGCTGAACTGGAAGGAGCTCATAATCTGGGAAAAGACCCAGAAGTAAACAAGGGAAAAGCTCAGTGCTCTCTGGGGGTGAGTGAGAGGTGAGCGGATGTTCTGGAGATGAGCTGGGAGTTGAGCTGAGGAAGGAAGGTAAGAGGGGTTTACCTGAGGGCATGACACTGTAGCAAACGTAATACATATCCCACCAACGAGGGATGGGGACTCGAGGTTTTAAGCAACTTGACTGGCACCAAATTCTAGCATGTGGCAGAAAAGGACCGGGATCCAGACCCAGAGCTGAGTGACTGGGAATATTTCCCTCCTTCCCACCCACCTGCCATTTCATACAACCCCTGTCCTTCTGCATAATAGGTCCTGGGGCACTGTGCTCCAGCCTAGTCTCATCCCATATGCAATTTTATTTATTTATCTATTTCTCTATTTTTAATCAAATTTTATTGACTTCCCATTCATTTCCAGAACTATAATTTCAGGGGTAGAGCTTCACACCTCAGCATATGCACTTGCTTCACTCCCCTACCGTGACACCCCACCCCGCCCCACAGCCCCCACCCACCTCTACACTGTCCTATTTCTCTCTTCTGTTCTGGTAACCACTATCTCCATCACAGAGTCTTGGGGTTATTTTTATTGTGTTTGGCGAGTTTGTTTCATTGGTTATTTATATTCCATGAGTAAAACCATTCAGTCATATGCAAAGTGAACAGTTTCTGCAAATGAGAGTCCCACATCATATTTACCGCTAAAAGGGTAGGGGCATAACTGAGTCTTGTTGGCTCCTGGAGCACATCAGAATCTTCAGGCATGTCACAGACACCCCACACCACCAGCAGCCACAAGAATATGCCAGGGATGACCATGTTCCCACTTCCCTAACAATGCCACTGCTGATAATACGGTGCAGAGAGACAAGCAGACCTCCCCACCTCCTGTTGGAAGGGCATGCCACCACAGAACTCCGCCCTGTTAGATGAAAAGCAGATCCGAATCCAATCAAGTGCCTAAGTGCCTTTGACAGGAAGTACAACAAACCACAGGAACGCAACCTGCATGTCAAGAAAGAATAAATGACTCAATTTCTTCAGTAAATAACAGGGAGGAAATGGAAGAGTGTGCATACTGAAGTGTGCCCCTCATTCATGCCTTAAAGCCCTCACCGCCAGAGCCCTGGAGTACGTTGGAGAGTATCTTTAAGCCATGTAGGTAGTCTGAGATCTTAGGGCATGACCTACTTCAACAGGATGGAGTCTGCTAAAGAAAAGCTGAGGACACAGATAAGCCAAGGACAGCCCACACAGATACAGGTCCACAAGAAGAGGACCCTGGAAGAAAACAGCCCTACAGACACCTTGATCTTGGACTTCCAGAGTCTAGAACCACAAGGACCTACATTTTCATTATGGGCACCACCCAGCCCAGGGTACTGGGTAATGGTAGCCCTGATGAAACAATGCAGGAGAAGGGGAACCAATGGCTAAAGGAACACATGGAGGCACAGCCACCCATCCAAGGTGTGCGTTTCACTTAAGTAATGATTCAAAAACAAAGAATAGCACCCACACATTTGGTGCACACACAGTAGGCTTCTTAGTAAACATCTCAATGAGCGTAATCATAGTTGACCCTTGACTCCAGAGCTGGTGTTCTGGGCATTATTCAATACACCATCTACGAGACTGACATCAGTATCCAACGATTTCACCCACTGGTCTTTCATCCCAATTTCTGGTATCTTCCAGAGAAAAACTATCCTTTCTTGCAGATTCAAACCTATCAGGGGGAGGGAGGAACACAGTCTCCCTCAAGCATCTCTTTTGTGGCCTAAACACCTGTTTCCATGACACAGCCCCAGGACCCTCCTTAGGCACACTCCCTGTTCACCCCAAAAGACTCAGCCCCCCTACCTCTTCAGGGCTTTAGAACCCCAGCTCTCTTTTTCAGAGAGCACAGTACCCAAGGTATTCTATCAGGTCAACTCCTGAGCTTTGTTCGGGTCTCTGCACAAATGTCAGTTCCTCCAGGAAGTCTGCCCTGACTATCTTTGCTATTAAACAGCTCTCACTGACTCATTTTTCTCATCCCTTAACTCTGCAGTACTACTTTTTCAATAACACCTTGCAGACATCTCTATACACCTTTCCAAGCATACACCTTTCCCTCTCCAACCTTGCAGACATCTCTGTACACCTTTCCCTCTCCAGCCACTCAATTGTATGCTCCCTGAGAGTAAAGACTATTTTCATCCCTGCTGCACCCTCAGGACTTAGGACTGTGTCCGCCAGGCAGCAGGGGTTCCTTACATTAAGAATGAATAATAATAACAGCAGTTCAGGAGCAGAGTTTTCGTTTCCATGACAATAGCTTCTCTTATTGGTAAGAGAATAAGTCCTTTTAAAAGGACTCAGCTACAACCTTGAAGAAGCACAGGATCAGTTCTATGGGCCGATCATGCCCCGCCCCCACCCCAGATGGCCCAGGCTGCAGCTGTGCAGTGGTGACTTCTCTGCACAAGGCCAGCTAGGGGCAGCTGGGGCCCTGGGGACTCAGGCTCCAGGCAGACGCACACCCCCAGGACACACAGGTTCTCCTCCCTGGGGCTGCTACTTCACATCTGCCTGTGTGTACTTTGGCTCACAAAGCCTCTGGTTAGATTCTGAATGGAGGGAGGACTGGGATTCCAGCACCAGCCGTTCACAGAAGCCAGAAGCGCCTCCCGTTCTGGCTTTTCCTCGTAAGAGGACAGAACGGAGAAATGCCAAGTCGTCGATTGCACTTGGAAGCCCGGCTTTCGTCCCAGGAGCCAGCTGCCAGCCACTGGTCTCCTCGACCCGCCATCCCCTGATCTGGGCGGATCATCCGACTTCTGTGAGTTTCCATTCTTCCCACCTGTGAAGGGCAGAGGATGATGGAAACCCGTGATCGGAATGATGAGAATCAGTATAAAAAGAGCTGCACCGGTGACACTAAAAAGCTTGTCTTCACAGACCCTCCTCCCACCCCTGCTATCCCCGTGTAGAATATTCCTCCTCCTTGATAGGATGTAGCAGGTCATCTGTGGGGCCTGGAGATTCTTGTACCATTAATTCATACGGAAAACAATTGTGATCGTTCCCAGATCCAAAAATGCACCCAGCAAACCATGCCAGACAGCAACGTACTTCCGCTTCCGAACAGCAGCAGAAACCCACATCCATATAAGCAGCTTTGTTCTGGTCCCTCCCAGTCTTTGACTCCTTTCTCTCCCCGACCCCCACCTCTCTCTCTGCCAAGTGAGCACCATTTGGGCCACCTGCTTGCATGACTCTGAGAGTGTCACAGAGCCACCATCCTCCCCCTCGCCCTGCGCAGGTCCTCGCAGGACACGGGTCATTCCAAAACCAGGCCCAGGCGCGGCCAGCCTGGGGTCCTTGCCACGTCTCGCCCACTTTGAGTCAGGGGACGACTTTGCTCTTGGAAGGGGAAGACTCGGGAACACAGAGTGGTGCAGCCACTATGGAAAGCGACTAGGATTTATCTTAGAAAATTCAAGCTGGAAACGGAGCATGACCCGCAACCTCCAGCCCCTCCACACAAAGCATTCCGCTCCCCCACTGTTTCTCGCAGTGGTATGTAGTCGCCAGGATGGAGAAGCTCCCTCAGTGGCCACTGGCAGAGGACCGGATCGAGACGAGGTCGTGTCGCCACACGAAGGACCATCTTCTGTCACCAGGAAAGAAGAAACGCAGCCATCTGCAGCTCAAGAGGTGGATTTGAGGAAATTGGGTACCCAAAAGTCTAGTCAAAGTGACAAAAGCGAATACCGGACGTCTATGTCATGGCTGATTGGATCAAGCAAAATACTGACCAAAATGACTAGACTTTTATAAAAGGGGGGGGGGGGGTTCTGAGGCCACGGAGGAGGAGAGAGGGAGACAGAGGCAAGGGGAGGTGAGGGATGGAGGTTTGACTAACACAAGACTACGCATGTGATTCAAAATCGGGTCCCACACAGGTATAGCTCAGAATCGGGCGACCCGGGCTGGCCCAGTGGGTACAGCAGAGACCTTGTGAAGTGCAAGAACAGGGGAGATGCCACTGTCACCTCCAGCTGGCTTAGGGGAGGGCTTAGCCGACTGCATCTGAGCTCAGGGAGGGAAACGAAGGAAGACAGAGGCAGAGAACGGGCGTGAGAATCCAGCAAGAGGGCTGAGGTGAGGATGGGGGCGCTAGGAAAGGCTTTGAGGGGTGTGCTAGAAGAGAGGGTACAGCATGGGTCGGTGGTGGTGGGGTGGAGGCAGGGCACAGGATTGGGCCAGAGACAGAGGGGTGTGTGTTCAGGGTGTTGGGCTGCCCGTCCCTCCGCACCCCTCCCCCACCCCTCCTCACCGCACCCCTACCAAACCCTCCCCACCCCTCGGCTGTTTCAAGATGACCTGAGAAGACGTGTGACCCTGAAGGGACGCCCATGAGCGGGTCAGTGGCGGGGACCCGCGTTCACCCCTGCACTGCGGATGCTGGTGAACTGGCCTCATCTCCCATGGCCTGCAGCGTTACAGCCACCAGAGAGTGAGCAGCATCTTGAGGTCACCCTGCCCCGGGCCTGCAGGCCAGACTGGGCAGAGCTTGGCGGGGAGCCCCAGGACTTGGGCTGGTAAACAAGAAGCTCCCCTGGGCTGTCCTGGAGGAGCAGAAGCAAGCAGAGCCCCACTTGGGGAGGACACCGACAGCGAGGTCCAGCCACCAGGGTCCCCCAGGAGGACGGGCACGGAGCCCAGCCCTGGCAGGCCAGGCAGGCCACAGGCAGTTTGTGAGGAGGCCCGAGCATCGGCTCTGACCAGTGAAACTGCCCCCCACTTTCCTGGATCATCATCGCCACCTCCCACGTGGCACCCACATAGAACGACTGAGATTGGGGGTCAAGCCAGTGAATGAACAGGGAGCGAGTGCACCCCTAGATTCTGGCTCTGCAGCGTCCCTTGGGGCCGTGGAGTCCTGGGAGGTGTGTCCAGAGCTGAGGCTGAGCCGGCCGGACCAGCCCGTGTGGGAGCTTCCGAGCACGGAAGAGGTGGCGCTCGGCCGGGCGCTCGGAGCCCTTTGAAAACATGGTTTAAAGCCCTGCAGTGTCCGCAGTCTTGCAGCTCGGCCTGGAGCGCGACCACCGCGTGTTCCTTCCAAAACCCAGGCGGGAGGTATCCCTTGGTGCCCAGACGCGCTGCTTTCAGGGCGCCCCTGGCACACCACCCACCCGCCACCTCCGTCTTGATTCTTGTCATGGCCGGACAACACCCCAGACGACCCGCCGGGACACACAGCGCCCCGCTGCCCAGAATCCCATTCAGCCGGTGACTCGTTCATTCACTGAGCAGACGTCCTGGTTGAGGTAACATCAGTTTACAGTGCTGAGTGCGATGCAGAGGCTCAGGATCAGCCTGACATTGCCACGCCACACCCACCTACCCTGCCTGTCAGTTACTAAGACACAGTGAACAAGAGGGGCTCCCGTGTTCGCAGGGTCACACTGTCACATGCAGGGACACATGTGTTCTCAGGGTCACACTGTCACACACAAGGGCACACATGTTCTCAGGGTCACACTGTCGCATGCAGGGACATGTGTGTTCTCGGGGTCACACTGTCACATGCAGGGACACATGTGTTCTCAGGGTCACACTGTCACACACAAGGGCACACATGTTCTCAGGGTCACACTGTCGCATGCAAGGACATGTGTGTTCTCGGGGTCACACTGTCACATGCGGGGACACATGTGTTCTCGGGGTCACACTGTCACATGCAGGGACACATGTGTTCTCAGGGTCACACTGTCACACACAAGGGCACACATGTTCTCAGGGTCACACTGTCGCATGCAAGGACATGTGTGTTCTCGGGGTCACACTGTCACATGCGGGGACATATGTGTTCCCGGGGTCACACTGTCACATGCAGGGACACATGTGTTCTCAGGGTCACACTGTCCTACGCAGGGACACATGTGTTCTCCACGTGCAGGGGCATTCATGTTCTCGCGGTCACACTGTCACATGTGGGGAGACATGTATTCTCAGGGTCACATTGTCACATGCAGGGACATATGTGTACTCAGGTCACACTGTCCTATGCAGGGACACCCAAGTCCGGGACACCCATGTCCTCAAGGTCACACTGTCCTATGCAGGGACACCCGTGTCCTCAAGGTCACACTGTCACATGCAGGGACACATGTGTTCTCAGGGTCACACTGTCGCATGTGGGGACACATGTGTTCTCAGGGTCACACTGTCATATGCAGGGACACCCATGTCCGGGTCACCCATGGGGACACACGTGTTCTCGGGGTCACACTGTCACATGCAGGGACACACATGTTCTCAAGGTCACACTGTCATATGCAGGGACACACATGTTCTCAGGGTCACACTGTCCCATGTAGGGCCACAGGGCCACATCATCTCAGCAAGAAACCCCAGGGGGCCTCCCCTCAGAGTGACCCACCACACCACACTTCGGAAAGCTCAGAGTCTCGGCCTTCATTTCAGCACCCCGGGGTGGGAAGAGGAGGAAGGAAGCAGCCAGAAAAGGTGTTAGAAAACCATGCCTTCCTGGAAATCGATAGGCCAAGTGGCAGGAGGGTCAGGCTGTGCAGTCCGGCAGACGGGGGTCACACACAGGTGCTGGACAGGTCCCAGCTCGCGGGCACATTCCACCACGACAGCCACGGTCCGGTGAGTGCCCTGACCGGCTCCCTCTCCAAAGCACCTACGGGGAGGGGCCCCCTGGTCCCAAGCTGGGCTTTGCCCTTTCCTGCCGGCGAGAACGCGGTGACCGCTGACCCTTTCTGGTCTCCCCAGGACTGGATCGCAGAGCAGCAGCCCCCAGGTCGGAAGGTACCAGAAAGAATTGAGATCAGGCCTGGCAATGAGGTTGTAGAGCTGCTCTCGTGCGTGGCTGGTGGGAAGCAGCCCTCGTCTGCTCCGCGTTGTCCCCTGAGCCATGAAGCGAGCCCCGAAGCATGAGAACACACCCCCCCCCCGGGAGAAAGCGAGTGTGGTTACTGTGCAGAGGGGGCTGAGGGCAGTGTGTCCTGCTCTGGGCACCAGCCAGGGTGGCAAGCCCCTCTGGGTGACGGCCACCATGTATGATGCCAGCTCAGCCTCATAGAAAGCAGGTTGCCTCCTCCTTGTCAGCTGACATATCTCAGGGTGTTGGGCCAGGTGGTTCACGGGCGGGCAGACAGCAGGAGTCAGGGCTACTCTGATGTCCAGGATCGGGCAGATATAGACCAGCACAAGGCCTGTCCAGCAGCCACTCTCTCAGCCACAGCCCTGACTCATCCCAGGCGAGAGGACCTGCCCCAGCCTGTCTGAGCATGCGTCCGCTTGTGAGTCATGGGTGCCCACCAGAAAGCCCCAGCTGAGGTCTTCCTTCCCAGCTCAGCAGTTAGTACTGGGGGTCAAAGGGCATCTAGTGGAGGGGGGAGAAGAGATTGCCGCAGGCTGGGGGAAGGGTGGCAGGGGGGAGAGAGGAGGGAGCGCTGGGAAAGCCGGCTCTCTGGGTGGAAACTTACAAGCAGTCAGAGGGGAAAAATGTTAATACAAGCCTTACATAATGATAGTTCTGAAGATTTCCGCAATCCTCAAGGGCAGAAAGGAAATCCAGAGCTTTACAGAAATCAGAAATCTCTTGGCTCCAAAGAAGAGCTACATGAAGGGACTGTTGGCAAACCTGAGACAGACCCAGGCAGAGATGGAGGAAGATCATCATGGGACATATCTGCAGAAGCGAGAATAACAGGGATGCCAAGGCTGGAGTCGCCCAGCCCTGCTCTAGAAAGACAGGAGTGAGGTTAACAGACAATCCTGTCAGATGATGCTGAGTTCTCCGGTTAAGGCCTGGGGGGTCTGGTTTACCCCATGTGTAGTAGGTTAAAAAAAAAATCAGTGCATAGAAACAGGACAAAGAAATGTATGTCGTAATTATGTACACAGTCGTGCCACTTACATAGCAAACCCGTAACAGCACGTCTATTGTCTAGTTCCCTTTGAACACAACCATGTGAAAATATGCAGGCTACTTCTTCAGACACACGGCCCTCAGGGCGAGCCCACAAGCCTTTCTCCTGGAGGGTTCTCCAGCCAACTATCCCCTGCCAACACCTTCCTGTCACGCTGGTCTTAGCCCTCGGCCTCCTTCTGAGGTCACCCTGTCAAGCATGAGGGCCACTGGTGATTCTCACCACCTCTTGGTTTGCTCTGTCCACCAGAATATAAACTTCAAACAAGCTGACCAGGATTGGTCTACCTCGTTCTCACCTCTACCCACAGCCTCCCACCCATTGCCTGGCACCTAATAGGTGTTCAACAAACACTTATGGAGGGATGGAGGGAAAGCCCACTGAAATGAATAGGGACTGAATCATGACCCTGTGCCATGGGAGAAGATTGTCTGAGTTGTGGCTAGGGCATGACAACCGTGAGTTAGCCTGCATGGTCTTCACCAGAGGGTGTGAAACGTTTGGTGATAATTACACCCTTCTCCCTTGTAATTGAGTCACAGACCCGGGAGTTAGGTAACAATGAACCATTTGCCTTATAATGGTAAATATGAACTCAAGAACATAGCCTAATCTGAGCCCAGAAGTAGGATGAACTGTTAGCCTTGCCGTGGTAAACCTGAGATCAGAATAGGTTTTCTGCTCCTTCTTCTTCCAGTGGAATCCTCATACAGCTGCAGCTGTTAAACTCCATCCCTTCCTCCTCCCCTTTCTCTCTGCCTCCTTTGCCCTCTCCCCTCCTACGCCTCTATAATCCTGATCAGGGCTTATTGCAAATTTAGGAGCAAAGAGAATTTATATGAGTCTACATGGCAGGGGCGCTGAGCCAAGCCTCAGCAGACAGAAAAGTCATTCTTTCATGGGAAGGAGTAGATCAGAGGGGAAGCTTCCTCTCCAACTCTTCTAAGATTGTAGAAGCTCCTATGTGGAAGTGGTTAATGCAGGAATCATTGGAAAAGAGAACAGTTCTCCCTAGAGTAAATGTCATGGTCATGCATGTCATGAGTGAAAGGGGAAGTCAAGGACTACTACAAACAACCTTGAGTTCCTGGAGGTCAGGGATTCTGTCTTTCACCACTGTGCAGCCACCACAGACATCTGTGCTTGTCCAACAGTGATGGTCAATGGAGGTGGACTTAATAATGTGTGCTGAAAGACTGAAAAACTACACGAATGATTAAATCCTCTAATGATTGAGTGACTACCAAATGCATTATACATCCATCTCTTATGACTCTGGCTCATGTGAGTCCCATCTTAAATCCAAGTCACTTTAGTATAAATGGAGAAAAACTAATTTTACACACATGGGAGCCAGAACTACAACCTGAATATCCCTCCCTCCCCTGTAACTTCTAACAAGATTGTAAACCCTCTTGAGACACATCTTAGCCCTAGGCAGGCTAAATTACTTAGACCGAGGGTCCATATCATCTGTTATCAGCTACTAGGACATTCCTGTGCCTTCTATCTCTTGAGGAGATACTTAACTTGGTCCCATAGCCTCACAAGGCTCGGAGGAAAGACTTCTGGGGGTCTATGAATTCAGATGAGGGAAAAACAAAGCTTTATTTTCACCTATCTTTAAATGAAATTTAGCATTTCTGTCACTCATTAATGTAGGCAATCAACCCCAGTACAGCAGCAGTAGACTGTCACTCATAGAATTCACAGATAATTCCATACATGTCAGCTGCAGGAGGTGCTTGTATGTACTTCAAAGCCACATCAGTTATTGAGCTTCTTATATCTTATTTTATGTTTTCCTAATAAGCACATATGTACTTTTATAGTCAGGCCTCAAAAATGATTTCTAATGACCTATACCTCCTGGTATTTATTCCCTGTAAGATTCCTCCTTTGGGTGTGAGCTGAATGTAGTGACCTAATTCTAATGACCAGAATCTGGCAAGAGTAGGGAAAGTCACATACATGATAAGTTAGGAAAGATTGTGATTTCTGACTTGCTCATATTCCCTTTCACTTGCTCCCTCTGGTGAGGCCAGCTGTCATGCTGTGAGCTGCTCTACAGAGAGATCCGTGTGGCACAGATCCTCTGGCCAACAACCAGGGAAGAAAGACCCTTAGTTCAGCACCTCAAGAGAAGTCAAATTCTGCCAGCAACTGAGTGCATGTCAAGTCTGGAAAGGGGAGCTATTTCCAGGGGCTCTTAAGATGCCTGCAACCCCAGCAACACTCAGGGTGCAACAGCCTCATCAGAGACCCTGACCACAGGACCTGCTAAACCAGGTCCAGATTTCTCTCTTGACCACAGATAATAGACATCTGTTGCTCTTGAATACCAATGTTGTTTCTTGAATGAGCTAAGCTTCATTTGCTCAGCAACAATAACACTGTATCAAAATATATACAGATATTATGCACATACATACATATATTCATGCATGTACACATACAGGTATATACGGATATAACTGTTACAGTTTACAGTCAACCCTGGAGCAATGCAGGGGTTTAGGGATGCCAACTCCTGGATTGTAGAAAATTCATATATAAAATTTTGACTCCCCCTAAACTAGAGCCACCCCTTAGTACCCACAGTATAATTTCAGTACCTCCTCACCTCATGGATACCGAAATCCATGAACTCTCAAGTCTCTTAAACATGGTCTTCCACAACCATGTTCTGCATCCATAGATTCAGTCAACAGTCATGATTGGTTGATCAATGAATGCAGAATCCATGAACAGGAAAAAAAAAATGTATAGTGAATTTACACAGTTCAAAGCTAGGTTGATCAAAGTTCAAGTGTATATGAATGTGGATGTCTACACGGTAATGCAGATACAGTGATAGATGTGCATGTGTACTTGTGTGCAGTGATTAGCAACTCTATTCGGTATAGCTAGCTTCCTTTGAAATCCCGTATATTTCCATTCTGTGATTTGAAAACATTACTCTGAGGAGGACCATCAGCTTCCCCAGTCTGTCACAGCTGTCCATCCTTCCCAGAGGTTAAGGTTCCCTCTCCCAGTCTCTTGGAGGAGCTGAGTTCTGGAAGGGAACTGAGGAAACCACAACTGAAGCCATACCCTCCAGACATTGAAAGGAGTAAACAGAAGGAAAATGGAGAACCAGGGAGTAGGGTTAGTCCAGTTGCCAAGGTGTCACAAGTAGAAAGTATAGCCTTCAACCAACGTAGCAAGTGATACTGAGGTGAACAGGGAACAAACACTTCTCACAAGTTTAAGACCAAAATATCAAGGGTGACAAAGGGTAAATGGAGAAGCCAGAGATGGAGCCAGAAGCCGGGAACACCAGCCCTTGGGGGAAAGGAACTGGCTGGGCAGTGGTAATGCAGACTTCGCAAGGGGATGTCAGGTCCCCGGGTGGATTGGCTTGATGTATTTTAAGGGCAAGACCAGCAAAGAGGATATTATTCCATTTCCTGTCCAGAACAGGCCTGTGTGGGAGGCATTCACATACCACTTTGCTACATCATCACCAAATCCTTCAACCTCAACAAGATGGTGAGTTCAAGGGCAAGACTGGCACACCCTTGCTTCCTTTCATCCCTGAGGTCAACCCCAACATAAACTCATGAATCAACTATCTGCCAAGGGACACTTGTGAGTCTAGGAAACAGAGATGAACTGGGCTCAATCTCTGCCCCAGGTTCTTGGTGAAAAGAAGGAGCCAGATCAATGTTGGCATTGACAGTAAAGAGCCCTGATCAAATGCACTTTGATCAAGCTTGCCATCTCCAAACCTTGGCATTGCACAGACCTAGAAAGACAGAAACACTCTTGTCGCTGGTCTACAAAATATCAAATGTGATCAAAGAGCTAAGGAAACACACAAAAAGCCTGACATGTCCCAAGAATTCCCATTTCTCTTCTACTCTATACTGTAACCATTCCTCAGGTTTAAGATCCCAGGGACTTGTGACAATCTAATGCCTGTGAGAAGCTCCTTCAACTCCTGAAGGGGAGTATGTCTCCCAGCAGGCTCTCCTTCCCACTGACAGACAGCACTCAGCTTCCTGCCATAGTCAATGAGTTCCTGAAGGTAGGAGTCATGTAGAGCTCACTCTTGCAGCTCCAACAGGAGCACTGCTGTTTCAAAGCAGGGCAGCTCAGCACATGTTTGAGAAATGATTAAGACAAGAATTGGGAAATCCTAGAAAACTTTCCCAAAACGTGCCCAGCCATGTTATGCAGGAATGGTCACCCTGAAGTGCAGGGGTGGGTCTCGACCTGGCTCTGAAAAGTGTGGAGGGCTTGGCTGCATGGAAGGGAATTGGTGGCGATGGAAGGAGGCGGACTTGGGCTGCACAGCTGGGAACAGCAATCATCTCTGGGAGGAAGGAGAGGGATGTGATGGGGAGGCCACAAACGGAGCTTCAACAGCCTTTGCCAAATTTCATTGTGGAGAGCAAGATATCAGAAGCCATTGCAGCAAAATGGTTGCACAGGCCAATTGGAATCCCAGGCACAAAGGCAATCGTAATAGCCCCCATGCTCCTTGCTCTGTTAGAGATGTGTCCTAACAAGACGCAAGAGGAAGGAGAATCTCTTGAGATGGGTAGGATGGAGTGGACATGTGGGGAGAGGTTGGGCGATGGTATATAAATAGAAGATTTCTTCTGCAGACCCTATAGGCCAAGAAAATTGAGGGAGGGTCCCTAGAGTGAGTCAGGGACTGTCCTTGGTCCTGAACCAAAACCACACCCTTGGTCACTGCTATTTCTGTCTATCCTAGAAAACTGGGGGTTTCTGCCCAATTCCCCAGGCACTCACAGGTTTTCTTGGTATTCTCTCACTTGATATTTTAAGTCCAGTTTTACCCAGGTGCTGCACTAAAGAGATTAAGAATAGAACATGGGTATTTCTCAGTCTAATAATACCTATTATTTATCAAACTCTAAGGTATGGCAGGCATATGATAATAGTTCTCTACATGTTCCTTACATTGTTATAATTATCCACATTGAATAGATGGAAACAATGTCTATTGAAGACACAAAACTATCACGGTCAGAGAGTCCATAAACAACAGAGTTGGGGAGAAAGAAGGCCCTGTGAGCACACAGTTCAGGAAATCAGTTAACCTCTCTGGAGCACATGCAAATAAGGCCTTCACTTGGAGAGAAGGATTCTTGTGAAGTCGCTCTCTCAATGCTTTTTCTATTTCTTCCATGTTTCAAGGCAGAAGGGACTCCAAAAAAGAGAGCACTGAAAGTATCTCCTAAACTACTAAGTCCAGTACAAATGTTGGCAGCTCTCTCTGTCTGTTATTGATAGCAATGGTGATAGAAAAGATAATAAGGGTTCTGACGATGTCAACAACATAGGCTACATTCTACTTCCTTTTCTCAGGCAGTAAAACAGAGAGGAGAGATACAGAGAGAGACAAAGAGAGACAGAGAGACACAGAGAGAGACAGAGGAGTAGGAGGGACTCGAACATGCATCACCACTCCAACATGTGTCACCAATGTGACTTCGGAAGAATCACTTGATCGTCCCCTCAGCCCCAGTTTTACCAGCCAAGAACCAGGCAAGTCAGAAGGGGACAGTTTGCAGGGTCATCAGCAGAACCCATGCTGAGAAGGCAGGCGCACCGAAGTTGGAGAGGCCAGTGCCCTTCGTTGCCCTTGCAGTCTCACACCCAGCACGGGGCGGGGCACTGGCTACATGCTGGCTTCATCCCCAAAACATCCCCACCAAGTCCTGTCATCAGCTCCATCTCAAAGATGAGAACACAACACGGAGACTCCGTGAGCTTTCAGCCACTATCTGCCAAATTAGGTGCCATTTGACGCGCGGCACTTAAGGCTGGAAGATGGGGCTGATGGGTAGGAGATGGGGTACTCTTTAACTCATTCACGGCTAGAAAGACGCTCCCACCAGCAGGTCCCACTCAGAGCTGGAGAGAAACCTCGTAGCTGACACACAATTCGCCAAAATGCCAGACTCAGTGTGGTAGAGCCAATCTGGCTTCCCCATGCTCTGGTCACTTGTCCCTCAGTCCCCGCCCCCAGTATCACCTTTCCCCCAGGCCCCGGAGCTGAGGAAAGCTGCCCTCCAGGCAGGGAGAACCAGTGCAAGGGAGCTGGGCTCCCCCTCCCTGCCTGGCAAGTTCTGAGAGGGAACCATGCCAAAGGTCACCGTGTTCCGGGTCAGTGTGTTCCAGCTTTGAAGTCAGAAAGCTGCCAAGTGTCCAGGCTGCAGGCCGCTCCACCTGCCAGGCTGCCGACAGGCTCCAGCTGGGCTGTAGCCCCCGGGACAGCTGCAAGCTGCAGGGGCCACGCTCGCCAGGCACCCACTCTGCAGCCCTGCCCTGCCTGGCACTCAGGAGCCTGTGGCTGCAGAGATGGCTTAGCTTCACCTGGTCCCCCTCAGATGCACCCAGGTACCTGTGGCCTCAGGCCTCTGCCACGAACGGGCTGTGTCATGGGTAACCAGAGCAAGAAGCATGACTGGGACAGACCCATGGTGCTGACATGAACTGCACACGCTGCATATGTGGCATATGCTGAGCCATGTATTCCAGGCCTCTGTCACCTGTTTGTCAAGGTGGGGGCATTGGCAGGCCCTGTTGCTTGGTCTTTTTGTGTTCTGGGACCAATGAGAATGTCCATCCGCAGTGATCGACATGGGGTCGGGCACGGTTCAAGCATAACAAATGCGCAATGCCCGTAAATCCTAATTGGCAGTGGTCACATTGCTGGTGACAGCAGATACCCCTTGCTCTCTCCCCCCCTCCCCATGCTCTGGGAGTCTGTGATGGTGCCCAAGGACACTGGCGAGGCCCTGTCATTTGCAACTTCTGTGGCTCTCCCTTCGGCAGCCCTCTGCCTCCAGGGAACACAATTTGCCCAAGGACTGAGTCTATTTTTGTTTTTGAAGAAAGAAAACGAAGGCAGTGCTCTGCAAAACAAGACAAGGCCCCAGACAAGGCCACGGCCCTGGCGTTTAGGAAGTGGGAGGAAGGCGCACTTTGCAGTGACTCGGGGTGGAAGATAGTGGCATCTCTCAGCCCTCTCTTCCCACCGCCCCCACCGTGAGTCAAGGTCGCTCCTCTGGTAGAACACAGAGAGTCATGTGCGTCCACCACTGACACTGGGAGATTATCTTGCTTCCAACGTCAGAACCTCAGGCTTTGTCCCTGCGCCCAGCACCTTCATCCGTCCTGCGGTAGCAAGGAACTGTTTCCCATGAACTCTGACCCATAAGGAGGCCAGCAGCTGTGCCCCAGAGGGGTCAGTCTCTTCTTTCCCCCAACCCAACCCTGGCCCACCCAGGCTGGCTCATTTTTGCATTCCACAGACATTTCTGGAAGCTTCGCCACGGGCCAAGCATTGTGCTAGACACGCAGAGACAGACTTGTTGACTGAGAAGCAACTTGCTCTCCGTGTAAGTCAGACCACAGATAGAAAATGTCAATGCGATACTTGAAATGCAGCGAGAAAACAGTGCTGTGGAAATGCAGAACCACAGGAGAGGGGACTTCGTCCAGGAGGGGGGTTCACAGCTGGAGAAGAGGGTTCTGATCCACTCAAGAAGTGGCTATTTTCCATTCATCACTTCGCTAGGTTATTCATCTTACAAACACAGATGAACCAACTCTTCCTTCAACCCACCCACATTCCCTCACCCACCTTAGCTCTCAGCACACAGTTCTGGAAGCGCACAGCCTACTATCTCACTCCCAGGTCAGGGTATAAGCTCGATGAAAGGGTCAACCAGTCCTACTCTGCTCTCTGATGTAGCCATATCACTTAACTCAGTGCCTGACACATAGTAGATCATATGCATCACTGTGAAGGAAGTAAAGACAATAGGACCCTTTGAGGGGTTATAAAGATCCCTCACTAGAAACAGGTGATACACCTAAAAAAAAAGTGTGTCAAGAAATCAGTAATGAACTGGAGCCTATTCTTAATTAATTACTTTTCTCATGATTTCTTTGATTTCGAGACCCAGGTGCCACTTTCTGTTGCCACTGGCTGGCTCAGTAGGCATAACATCCTAAGCCTTCAGGGCCAGTGTTAGAATCATCAGGATACACTGTGGTAGCAAGTAGGTCCTAAAGCTTCAGTGACTTAATTCAATAAAGATGTATCTCTTTCTCATAAATGAAAAGAAGAGTAGACGTGGAAAAACACAACAGGAACCACAAAGTCATGTTCAGTTCAATTCAGCCATACTCGGTTCAAAAACTATTGTGTATTCTGTGTGCAGGAAGCATTTATGAAAGAAAGAGTATGAAAATAAATGTGAAAAACACAGTGCTGTGTTCGACATGTTAACCTAAGGGAGAGACAGCAAATGTGCCCCACAAAGATCTACACTAAACAGAGGCCATGAGGAATCATGGGGTCGGGGTTGGGGGAGGGGACAACAGGAGAGATGTTCCAAGGCATCTGGAATGCATGTGGTTTAATGTGGTTAAAGTGCTTTTGTGTGGAAGCAAGAGACCATGCCAGAAAGAGAAAGCCTCAGTAGCAAACTGGAAGGAAGACAGAACATGGGTAGGACTTTAGGGGCCCTTCAGCACGATGGTCAGCTTAGAACGGACCCTGGGAGATGCAAGTTTGGCCATGAGGTCACAACGAACCCAGAAGTCCATCCAGAAACTTCCCCCACCCACCACCAAGTAGCCTCATGGCCAAGGTCCGCCATTGCCAAGCTGAGATAGCTATTCCTTTGTGTGTGACAGCAGGAAGTGCCCCAAGCCATCTCGAGAACACGCTCAGATGTCCATGCCAGGGACTCAGGCTGCTTTCTTCTGCTAAATACCTTGGAGGTACTTGCCCCTTCTCAGCAGTAGGCAGCCCTTATCAGGTGTCCATCGGAGAGCCCTTAAAGACCTGTGGAAGGGGTCAGTGGCCTACTCTCCACCTCAGCATAGTGAAACCATATCTGAGGACTTTAGCCAAGTTGGCCCACCCCAACCTCAACCTCAAGCATGGATGCAAGAGGACCCATCATCAAAACCAACCTCCCTGTGATAACACCGGCCCAATGGTGGACAAGGACTCGTAGGACCTTTTCTTAGACTAATATGCAGACATTAAAAAGTTCTCTTTTCAGCTGCTGCTGCTGACTGAGGGATGTGTGACCATCTCTTCCCTTCCGCAAAGCAGAGCCGGCTTGTGGCATGAAGCCAACACACAGAGGAAGAAGGATGGAGAGAGGGCCTGGAAATGCACATTAGCAGATGGCTGAGTCTTTACACCTAACTGCTGCTTGAAAGGATGGTGGACCCAGCAGAAATACAGAAGTCAGGAGAAAGAGCTGGTTTTCACCATCCCTCTGAATCACCAAATTTTAGGTTTCAAAGAATTATGAAGGGATTTGCTCTAATCATCACTTGATGCTTAGAGTGTTCTTTCTGATTCTATTTCCCCATAAACGTATGGGATAGTTGAGTTTGTGATTCCATCCAGTCCATAAATGGTGATTAAGTGGTTGATCAATTTTATGAAGAAAGCATTAAAATCCTCTTTTTTAGAGCTTTCTATTCAGTTGGGGAGAAAGAAGACAAACAAAACAATACTTAAAGTGTGGTCAGAATTTGAAGACAGACTATTATGTAAAAATGGAGCAAGGTCTCATGGCGGGCTGGAGCACGCTGTGCCCAATTAGGAGGCTGGGAGAGGACCCTTGAAAGACTTCCTTTGGAAGCAGAGATACGAATGATGGGAGAGAGGGAGTTGTGCAGTCACTTGAACAACAAGTAGAAGGGATACCAAGCGGAAGTCACAGAGGTGTATGTTGGGGGAGGGGAGGGAGGAAGTGCCTGGCCACAGAACCTCCATGAGGCTTGATGTGTCAAGGTGAGAGAGAATGGGAGAGACTAGCAGAGGAAGAGGTTGCAGCAAGGCAGTGACAGAACATGTGGGACTCCGTGAGCCATGCCAAGTGTACCAAAGAGCTATGAGAGAGTTGCAGGTAGGAAAAGACTACAAAGACTACGTGATAGGACACCTGATCCAGAGTCCACAGTGGATCTTGACTTGAGAGTAAAAACAGGTAAGAAGGTAGGGAGAGAAGAATGGGTTCCAGGCTGGGGAGCAAGCAGAGCAGGAAGCAGTCATGGAAACTCACCTGTGGTGTTTGGAGCAGAGGGAGCAGACTGGGCTGGGTGGAAGCAAGGGCATGTTTACGTCAAGCCGGTAGACCAGAGCCTGAGCGGTGAGTGAGGAAGCTACTCTGGTTGACATCAGGCTATGTGAATGGCTCCTTATCAGCAGGCCACTGGGTTTCAGGAAAGGGTTTTTGGAGGCCATCACAGGCTTTTGGAAAGGGGGATGCATTTTTTTTCCAATTCAGCAAATTATACTTGGATCCTTGGAGAGGAACGGTGAAGAAATAGCCTCATGAGCTGGGATCAGGTCATCTTACTTACAGGCTCCACTCTTCTTGGGTAAGCATGGCCAACCACAACGAGGGGGTGAGAGCAAAGAAATCCATCACAAGGGTCTCAGCTACCAAAGGGAGTGCTCTACTGTGAACATTGTCAAGTTTTGCACATAAAGTCTATCGGAACCCAGGCAAACGTGTCCTACACACAACAGCTGCAAACCCTGAGTGCGGTAAGAGAGGGTAGTGATCAGCAGAGTCCAAAATAATGACTCTTTGGGCCTTTTCAGGATAGGTTTGCTGCCCCCCAGTCTAGTCTTCTGGAATAAAACCTGCTGTAACAGGAGTCACTCTGGAGGACAGAGAATAAAAACAATTTCCTGACACAGACATAACAACCTAGGAGGACAGGAAGCAAATGGGATTAGCAATTTGCCAGAGGATTAAGGGAAAAATAATTTTATCCTAACAGACATTCGGTGGCAGTTTTATTGTGAAATAAAGAGAGCTGAGCTAGAAAAATGAAGATGAGAAACTTGGATATGTTGCAGAGACAGAAAGAAGCACAGAAGATAGAGGGTTATTGATACACATACATACATATGTGTACTAACATGTATATGTCAATCTAATTTTATATTTGAGATGCATTGTGTGAGAGATATGTTCACATATGCTCTGCAATAAATAATAGTAATCCTAATAGATCATAAACTGTATAAAATAATACATAAGATATTTATAGCTGGTATGTATTAACAATGATATCGCATGCATTTATACACGTGTATTATGCCGTTAGACAAAGAGCTACAAAAATGTCCTCACACAAAGGAAACTTTTGGGGTGGAGAGCTCAAAGTCAGTTTTTTTATTCCTAACTGTCCCGAAACAGGAAACAGGGATGTATTGACCCAAGGGTAACTATGTTGACAGAGACCAAGACAAGATCAATACCAAGTTTCGATAGCAGAGTTTGCAGAACAACCAGGTAAACAAGAACATGTTTCCTGCAGGCTTTTGATCAGCAATCTCTACTATAGGGTTACGAGGTTTCCTTCCCAGTCTGTCTCTTTCCGAGCCTATAAAAGCACTTTTAGGGGATGTCTAACTGATCGCAAATATCACAAACAAAAGTAATAAGTTTTATGTTCCTCCCCACTCTCCACCTCTCCCCCCAAAATAAAGGTATGTTGAGACTTTAGAGATGGGAAGAAGGACCAGTTATCACTGGCACATACACCCCAGGAAAAGTCATGGTCCTGTTCAGAGTGCCCCCTGGTCCCCAGACCCTCACTTCGGAGCAGGATCAGAGGCCTGACCCACCGGAGAGGGGGTCCAGGTAAAGTGATGAGGGGGCGATGGGGTGAGGCCCCCTGTACCTTCACCACTTGGCTCAGAGACCATCCACAGTGGCTAACACAGTTATGGGCAAAGCAGGGTTGGGATTCTGAATCTCACCCCTGGGAATTGGTCTCTTTAACATCCTTGGTCAAGTTTCATTTGAGAGCTCCAGGTTCCAGTGGGAGCAGGCGGTTCATGTGGGGAGAGAGCAGGGGCTCCTTGTCACTCTTGTTATGCTCATGATATTCAATATCAATAATAAGATCAATACTTTATTAACTGTGTGTTTTATCTGTGCCCAGAACAGTGACAACTGCTCTAACAAATGCATTTTATTCTCACAACAACCTTAGAAGATTGTGACTTCTATTAGCTCCATTAGATAACTAAGACTGAGAAGGTTTAAAGCAAAAGAGCCAAAATTTGTGTCCAGAAAATCCAGCCCCAGACTCAGCACTATCATCCACCATCTTCTGTTGCTCCCCAGTGAGACTGGGGGATAAGCAGCAGGCAGATCATTGTGTTGGGTTTCCCAGGCCTCTGTCACAAGTTACCACCAAGTGGGAGGCTTATGACAATAGGAATTCATTCCATCACAACCTAGAGGCCAGAAGTTTAAAGCAAAGGTGTGGGCAGGGCTATGTTTCTTCTGCAGTCTAGCAAAAGATCTCTCCTTGTCACTTCCAACTTCTAGCAGCTCCTGGTAACACTTGACTGGCAAACACATCCCTCCAATCTCTGCTTCCATCATCACATCACCTACTTTTCTGTGCCCCTAAACTTCCCATCTCTTACATAGACACAAGCCATTGGACTTAGGGCTCACCCCACTCTTACCACCAACTAGTCATATCTGCAAATGCCCACTTTCAAAATAAGGTTACATTCAGAGGTTTCAGGGGGAAATAAATTGTGAGGGGATACTATGCTATTCACCATAATCACAAACCCATAAATTCCAATCCTATCTTATAAGGACTAAAGAGACCATGAATTACTATTTTCTAGTCCTGGCTTTCTGGGACAGAAACTCCTCAAGAAAATCAGCTCAAACTGGCTTCTGCATAAAAGCAATGTATGGCCTCACAGATTCCTGTTCATAGATAGGGGTTCTCTCTTATTGAGAGGCACCTAAAGCTGGTCTGATTAACTCAAGTGATTTGCAATAAAAACCATGAAATGACCAAGAAGATAGGTAGACCATCCAGATCATTAAAAACTCAGGTATAAATTTTAGGTATAAAAAAATTCAGGCATATCAGCTCCCAGTCACCCAAACCAATGTCTTATCTTGCCGTTGATCAAGTCTACTTCCTTTTACATGGGTCTCCACACAGCAGCCTCTTCCAAAGGGTATCAAGACATCTTGACATCTTCTTCTACATTCCCTACCTCCAGAAGCAAGATTAAAGAGAGCAAATGGCAAGTTCCACATGGCTTTTCTTTTCATCGGCTGCTAATTAGTGTGGGAAAACCATGAGGAATATATCCATCTTCCCACCAACTCCAAATGAGAGTCTCTTTTTGCCTAAATTTCTAAAAATAAGTGTCTGGAATGAATTTCAGGGGACCATCTTGTCTCTGATCCCATCCTTAGTCACTGTAATCAGGACTTTCTGGGACATCCTCATTGGTCTGCATCCACGCTGCCTCTCTCAGTCACCACTCGTCTGGATGAATCAGCAATGGTTCCTCAAAGAGGAATTAGCATACTGGACCAGATGTGAGGTTGGGTCCTAGGCAGGCAGAAACCATACAAGCCAAGCACTGGTCCAAAAGAGGAACATGATCAGGTTTTCAAAAGAAAGAATGTAAATGGTTTCCACTCCATTGAGGCTGACATTTCCTTATCAATGTGCTGCCAATTGAGGGGACTCTGGCACCCCAGACCCCAGTGGTCAGTGTACTTTACTGACTACTGACTTTACCCCAGTGTCGCTGCAGTCAGACTGACCTCCTCATGCAGGAAAGGAGAGTGACCATAGTGGCATCTTTGTCTATCCCAGCTCAGTCTAGAAAGATTCTAGCCTCAGGTGTTTACACGCCTGAGGACAAAGCCTCTCAGACACAGGGGAGTAAGAGGAATGAAGTCAGACCACAGTGCAAACAAGGGGCTCAGCCAGGTAGGCTATTTGAAGGAGACAAATAGTTGGCCCCACCCTACATGTCGTAAATGGATTTTCCCAAAGTAAAACCTAATTAGAAGCAATGGCACAGAAATGAAGTGATCACACAAATTCTCTGGCAGATGACTGTTAAAAAAATTGGATTTAAAAAAATGCAACTATTTAAAGACCCCGGAAAGCATCCAAAGACAGACACTAGAGGAATGTTTCATCTTATAAAAAATCACAGCCATTAAGGAGAAGGACTGGGAATTTGCAACCTGAAGGTGTCCAACACCCACTGTGACTACACATGTGAAATCCCAGAGCTTCAGCGGCCTAGCGTGCCACAGAATACAAGGCTGTGAAAGCCGATGAAATGTAAAGAGGATTCCCTGGAAGTGAGATACCACAGAAGTAGTGAGGCACAAGCAGTAAGTGTAAACTCTGCCCAAATCCTTGCTTGACAGCTTAACTGCGCGTGCAGGTGAGAGATTTCAGAGTATAAAAAGCTAAAAGGAAGTCTACTCTTTGAAAACAGAGCTACAGTGGGTGAGCTTTCTGTCTTTTATCACCACTGAGTGCATTCCCAATTTTGCACAGTTTCATTAGCAGAGAGCCGAAGTTGCATGGGCTTAAAATACCAGGACACAGAATCTGAGATTGGCACATAACCCAGTTTTTTGGTAGAACGCTAGGGGGGTGGAAAAGACCTACTGAAAGGGTGAGCTCCATCACTGCTCAAATTCTTGGCAAGTAACCAAGTTATGCAGGCACCTGGGAGCTTCTAGGAAGGTGGGCTAGGAAAACAGCAGGAGAAACCTAAAAGAATAAGGCAAAAATATCAGCAATGGCATAACTTTCAAGCCAGGAAATGTGTTTATGATAACAAAAATACAATCATCCTCAGAAGAACACATCATAGAGGGTTACTATAATGCATCATCTACAATGTCCAGTTTTCAACCAAAAATTACTATACCTGAAAGGAGACAGAAAAGAAAAACTCGTATACAGGAGGGAGGAAAAATAATAGAAAAATATATTGCATGAGAAAGGATGTTGTCATTGTCAAGCACAAGTTTCAAAATGTGCCAATGAATGATAAAATAAGAAATGCAAAGAGGAAGCAGGAAACTATTAGAAATGGAATTAGAGTTGAAACTAGAATACATAAAAATTTTCAGTCACAGGAGAGAGTTGACAGCAGATGAAAGATATCTGAAGAAAACAGTGAATATGCAGTAGAAAGCCTGATCGGTAGAAACTATCCAATTCAAACAACAGACGTGAAAAAGATTGAAGAAAAGCAAACAGAACTCAGAGATATGTGAGGTGACATTGTTTCCGTCCACATGTGCACAGCTGAAATTCAAGAAGCAAAGAACTACCAAAGTTATTTGACTAAATAATGGCCTCAAACTCCCCAAAATAGGGTAACTAAGCACAGCACACTGGATTTGGGGCAGTGAAACTACTCTGATACTATAATAACAACTACATGACATTACATTTTTTCCCATTTCACTGATTACATATATGTATATATACAACCTACATATGTGTATGTATACATGTATGTGTATGCATGCATATGTACATGTATACATATGCACGTGTGTATATATATTTTACATCAGTGTATACCCCAAAGTCTCCCCCAGACTCATAGGATAGACAATGCCAAAAGTGAATCCTAATGCAAGCTATGAACTTTGGGAGATAACAGTGCATCAGCATAGCTTTATCAATCGTAACAATTATACCAACTGGTGGAGACATTGATCACACAGAAGCTGTGGTCTTGTGAAGACAGAGATGATACAGTTCATCTCTATTGTCTTCCTCTCCATGTGGCTGTGAAGTTAAAACTGTTCTAGAAAATAAAATCTAACTTTAAAAAGGAAGAATGTATGATGGAGACAATAGTATGAATAAGTCTCAATATCATTATGCCAAGGGGGGAAACCAGACATAGAGGAAAATATATTATCCCACTTATAGAAAATGATAAAAAAAAGATACAAAGCCCTCGGTGGACACCAGAAGTAGTTGCCAGGTGCCAGGTGGAGAACAGCAAAGGGGAACAAAGAAACTTAGTGGTGATAGATGGAAATGTTTGTTATCTAGATGCGGTAGCGGTTTCTCAGCTATTCAGATCTGTCCAAATCCATTGACATGTACATATTAAATGGGAATCATTCTTTGTTTAGAAATAATGTCAAGAAAGCTGATTGAAAATACTATCTTGGAGAGGGCATCTCAGGTGAAGCGCACCATCTTGTTGTTCCTTTACTGCCACGGAGCCACGGATTCTTGATTTGTCTAAGCCATGTGACAAATCAGTCTTGCTTTTTTCCCCATGTGATGCCCAGAAGTCCAAGCTGAACCTTCTTTCCCTTTACCATCAAGCTGGCACATTTAACTCCCTTTGCCTTTCTAGGTTCCAGTTGGATCAAGGTTCATTGGTGCAGACCTGACCACTAACCTACTTCCCTTGATCTCTCCACCTTTCGCTGCCTTCTCACAGGGTTTCCTGGAGAGCTCCTGATGCAGACAGGGAAGTTGTTTCTTATTCTGAGACTTCACCACCACTGTTCCTCACTTGCTAGTGGGGAGTGATGTGAGAAGGGTAAGAACCTCTCATAGGCTCACATCTCCTTGGTGATGGAACTCTCCTCAGGCTCAGAGTATCCAGTAGTTTCCAGGCAGTGGCCACTGCTTTCTGTAAGAGAAGCAACATGGGCTGGGAATTAAAAGAATTAGCTTTGAATGGGCAGGCAGTTCCCACAATATGACACTGATGCCTCAACTCTCCACTACCCTCTCCTGTCACAAGGCCATGATACTAGGACGACGCCATCCTGAAGTAGCATATATATTCCACTAATATTTTTTACCAATACACATTTTCTTATTAGTAAAGGAATTTTGCTATGTATGACTGTATGTAAATAACTGCATATCTGCCACTTTCTGTCTCACCCCCACCATGATAAGCGTCTCAGAACTGTAGCAGCTCTCTACTTGCTCCAACTGCTCTCACATGCATCCCCAGCACCTTGAGAAGTGACCAACCTGTGAGACGTGACCAGTAAGTGCTGGCTGGAAACAGACACAAGAGACCAAATCAATGAATGAGTCTCTGACAAGCCTGGGATGGAGGAAGGCTGAATGCCTGTCTTCTCCCTGCCCCACCTTCCTGCCTACTCACATCCATCTGCCAGTTCTGGTGATACTAAGGTCACACAGCTCAGCCCCATTCCCAGCCCAGTCAAAATAACATGATTATTTGGCTGCAGGAGACAGGAAATGACCCATAGCCACAGCCGATGACACAGTCCCGGACTGAGGCGAAACAACAGCTTCTGTGAGAGCGGGCAGTGATACCGAGATGGGTGGAGCCAATGCCTGCTCATAGGTCTTTTTAATGAAGGCATGTAGCGCACCTTCCAGTCAGGGCTTGATGGATCCGATACACAGCTCAGCTTGGTTTCAGTCAGGATGAATGCTCCTTACCTCGACACCCACCTCCGAGGAAAGCAACACAGACAGCAAACTGGAGCATTAGAGGGCATCATTTTCCTGAGATCACAAACTTCTTCCAAAAGAATATCCTCACTGCTCTCCAGAAAATAGACATGTGTACATTCCATCTTGCACACACATTCAGGGGGGGTTGCAGAACCCCACCGGAGGTCTGTAGCCCACATGGTCCGAGAGAGAGGGTCTACTCTACAGACAAAAACACCAGGGTGCGGAGAGGAACAAGCCCCAGGTCACATAACCAGGGCACTTATGAGAAACAGCTGCAAATGGATCCCCTACCCCCCCCAATATCAAGTCCAATGCCATGTTCACTGCTTAATAAAGATTTTAGAAAGCAATGAACATATCTGTAGCCATTTCAGATGAGTAACATGTGTGACTCAGCTTGTTAAAGTCCATTTGGGGAGGGGAAAAGGAGAACTGGAAAATAAGTGACATTAGGAGTAGCGCCTGATAGGAATGCAGATGCAAGTTTGACTTCCTTTTGTGTTAATTATGGCAATGCTGGTTCATAGTTCTGTAAGTTTTAGGTGTTCACCTTCACATCTTGACAACTGTACAGACAGCCATAGCATGCTGATCACCTGATGCCTAGTTACCATCTTCCACCATGCAATCATCCCCTCCACCTGTACCTCATCCCCACCCTCACCCCTCCTGCAACAATTCTAGTGTCAGAATCTAAGAGTTGACTTTTGTTTTGTTTGTTCATTTGCCTTGCTTTTTGTACAAGAAAGATCAAACAGTAGTGTCTTCTCTTTCCAACTGGTTCACTTAGCAGAATTTTCTTGAGCCTATGCCTGTAGTCACAGATTGAGAAGTTTCTATTTTAATGTTGAATAGTATTCCATCATGGATCTAAATCACATACTTTTTATCTTATCATTCACTGATGGACACTTAGGTTGTTTTGATATCATGGCCATCGTGAATAGTACTGTATGAACATCAGGGGCAGGTAGCTTTTCAGAGATAGTTTTCATATTCTTTGGGTAAATACCCAAAAGTGGAATGGTGGGATTATATAGTCATCCTGTCATCCTAGTTTTAATTTTTTGAGGCACCCCATACCATTTTTCAGTGACTATACCACTTTACTTTCTCATCAACTAGTCAAAAGGTTTCCTTTCTCCACATTCTCATTAACATTTATTGTTTTTTAACTTTTTGATAATAACTATTCTAGCAGGTGTGAGGTGAAATCTCATTGTGGTTTGTATCTCTTAGTGTTTTGATTTGCATCTCCTAGTGGTAAGCTATGAAGAACATCTTCTCATGTGTCTGTTGGCCACCTGTGTGGCTACTTTGGTGAAAACCTTGACCCTCTTCTTAGCTGTGTGATATTAGATGCATTAATAAACATTTCTGAGTTTCCATTTCTGTTGTTTGGAAAATGGAAATTAAGAGTACCCACCTCACAGGGTGACTCTAGATAGATAAGAGAGTGTGTGTAAAAACACTCACTGTCATCACTAGCAGTTGTAATTTTATCATTTTAAAGCCATTTCCAAAATGGAAATTACATTGTTGTTCACACAAGTGTCCAACTATTTACAATAACAACAACAGTCACTTCCTAGGGACTCTGAATGATGTGCCTCTAAAACCTAGGAGAAATATCCTGTAAGAGTAAATCTCAGAGTATTTAATAGACAGTGGGTGTTTCACCCAAATAGACTAAGTCATGCTACAATAACAAATTATCCTCCAAATCTCAAAGCCTTGGAACAAAGATTTATCATATAAAAAGGTGATTTCTCATGCACCTGAGTTGTATATCACCTATTGCTTAGGAGGAGAACATCACTGTTCACAAGCAAGAGCCCCAATTATTTGGCAAAAGCATCCTTTTGGTGTGCCTGGAAAAGCAAGTTTATGTCATGGTGATATGTGTAATGTGGGGTCATAGCAATGCTTACCTCTTATGGTGACCATGGAAACAGTCAATGAAATAAGGGCTGGGATGTGCTGAACATAGTTCCTGGTTCACATGAGGCATCATTAAATGCTAGTTTATATAGATAATTGGTAGCTAGACACACAGACAGACAGAGAGATGGTACAGCTGTAAATGTAGGTATGGACAATGGCATAGGCATAGAATGATTTCCAGCACCCCCAGGGTCTAGATCCTGGAAGCCTAGGTTCCCCAGCCTTGAACCTGGTATGGCAGGTCCAGTGCTTTACCAAAGCCAAAGGCCAGAGTACCAGTGACCAATCCCAGGGAGGTGAGCCCCAGACCCTATACTCTGTCTCCAAGGAAAGCGGAGCCTGAAATGGAGCCATGCTCTTTCATCTCTCTCATTGTCTCGCTCTCTCTGTGATAGTTACATAAATGGGCAATATTGGAAATATAAAGATACTCAGCTTTTCACTCAGGGTGTGTCTCTTTCTTGATTCTTCAACTCTAGATGTGATGCTGTTGGGGGGGGGGGTTCTGTTCCTGATCTGGGCTCCATATGCCCTGGCACAGAAGTCTGGGCCTGCTTCTCATTGTAACAAGGTTGCACTAATTAGCTGTGTTTGATTTTGCATATGGAGAGAGAATGCAAATGAATGCAAAGCAGTATGCAAATTAGCCACATCCTAGCTCTCTGAGAAGGAAAAAAAAAACAGCCTGCAATACTGATGTCATGACAATGTATATTAATAGTCCATCTCACTGAGCCATGCTATTTTTTCCAAAGGGGTAGGCATGGGTTTTTGTTTTTGTTATTTTTCTGCAATAATAGTGGCAAAAACAAAAACTGCCTTGAGATTCAATTCCAAGCGTATGATCCCCCACAAGAGGTCTATTGGCCACAATGCTCTGACCTCTCTAGAAGACTCTTCTAGGCAATGGAGTTATTTTGGAAAAGGACAGTTTTGTGTTGAGCCATATGGACTGTGGCTCAGAATCCTGTTCTCCGGCTGGGAGCGCCATACATCGGAGTCTTGGCCTCGCTGCTGTGAAATGGGGTCAACAATCTATGACGTAGGAGTTGCTGGTGAGAACAAAATGGGATATCATGCGCCATCACCTGACAACCACAGGTGCCTGGTATTGCTGGATCCTCCCCAGCTCGCTCCTGCCTCCTCCAGGAGACTAACTTGGCAAGTAACGGGGTCCAAGAGCGCATCTCCAAACCCTTGCTTACCCTACAGTGCATCTGGGGCAAAGCTAGGCCATGGAGGAGTCACCTTATGACCTTTCAGACCCTTCTGAATGTGAGAAGACTCCAGCCTGCTCGTGGCTTCCCGGCCCTGCCAGCTGCCCTCGTGAAGTCACCCTTACAACTGCCCTTCCCAGTACTGAATTTCATGACCTTCAAGATGTCATGTAAGCATTGCTATATCCCAGAAGGCTTTGCTGAGAACCCTGGAGCAAGGGGTTCCCTCTCCACTCCCAGAATGCCCTGGGGCTGTGTTCCCTGAAGGAAGCGTGGAGATTCTTCCTCTCCGCATACATACGCTGGACATTTCTCAAGGACAGGGACTGTTTCTGGGATAGCTTGTGTCCTGAGTCCACAGAACAAGGAGCCAGGGAGGTTGAGAGAGAGGGAGGAGGGAAGCAGCATCCTGGCATTTAGTGAGAACGAAGCAGATAGTCACCCATGCATGACAAAGCCCAGATTAAAGTCAGATCCTTGCTCTGGACGAGCACGGTCACCTGAACATGGGTCCCTGACACCAAGTCCCACAACGGAGCAGGATGACGTCACAAGGAAACAGTCTGCTCCCAGGCCAAGTCCTGTCTCCCCAAAGGGCAGCGTGGACACAGAGGGGCTTCTGTGCAGGGCATCAGCTCAGCCAGACCAACCTCATCTGCTCAGAGTCAAACATCTGAATAATCTGACCATGTGGCAGGAGTCATATTTTGTAACCGGAGCCTCAGGCCTGGTTCACAATAAATAAATGGTGTTCAAACTGCCTGTCCCTGGCCAACACAGAGAGGGACACACACGGACGTACACAACACACACACACACACAAACACGGAGCCACATGCACATGTAGGCATGCTTGTATGTGTACATGGAGTGCCTTCAGACCACACCTGCACACATAGACACACAGACTCTCACAGGTGTACACGGGCACACACAAGCATGGGCAGGCTCGTTTACCTGGATACACAGACCCCAAACACACACACACACACACACACAAACAAAACTCATCACACGCTCTTAAGAAAACCAGTGCACTGGCTTAAGAAGCTCCAGCCAGTTGGGCTCATGGGACCCGTGTGTGCCTTGATAGGCAGGCACCTGCAGTTGCCAGCAGTTGCCACCATGCCTTAGCTGGCAGCCACACCCATTCAGCCCCCACTGGTCATCCTCTGCTGTCAAACCAGTGGGTAAGAGGGCCTTAGGGGCTGACTCTGGAACCCTGGACTGGACCCATGTGTGGGCAGGACTGGATCCACTCAAGGTCCAGGAATAGGCAGGGGCAGGGGTGGAACAGAACCCCTTTGCGGTTCACTCTCACTCCATCTTATTCCTCAGGAGGAATAAGAAGAGCACAACCATTGCAAACAGTGACATCAGATGGGTGAAGGACCAGAAAAAGATCCTGCCCATACATGTGGGTGGGACGCAGGAGAAGGATCATTGAGAAACACAATACATACTGGATTGGAGAAACTACCATGGTAAAGACCTATCACAGAACTGCACCTACGGCTTCACCAGGAGTGGATGAATCAAAACCCCATTTCGGGATATGCCACCCAAGGAAACAAGGCGCCCTCCCCAAGCTGTGGGAGAGAAGAGCTGCAAAGTCAGGGCATTGGCCACACAGCAAATCTGCAATCTGACGGAGAGGAGATGACCTGAAAAGTCCATCAGTGGATGCCTGCCTACATCGAGAAACTTCTTTACTGACAACGGCTGAGGGTAAGGATCCCTAATCCAGAGGACAGAGATATGGGGTGCAGAGGCAGCAGATTAGCAAGGAGACCGGACTAAAGAGGGCAGCTAGCAAGAAGAAGATATTGATAAACCCCAAATGAGCATGCACTGACTGTCCAGTGCAAAGCTAAGACTACACACCATCAAGCACGGTATACCACGTTCCAGGAACACAGTCCCTTCACCGGCAAATGGACCCAGCCACAGCAAAGGAAGAGACCAATGGACTCAATATAAACAACGAAAATACAATGCGAGAGGAGTCTGAGTGAACACAAAGAGGTGGTGGGGGGTGGGGGAGGGAAGGCATCCTAGCAACCATTACCTATATCCAAAAAAATGAATAAAACATTTTTAAAATTTTAAAAAGATTTTTCACAAATAAAAAGGAAAGAAAACTACATTTAGAATGACCCAGAGGCCATATACACTCTTCCTCTTTTGTTTCAAACACTCTTAAGCAGATGCTTCCCTGGGTGGCTACTGGCATTTCTGAAATTCCACCGACTACCCAGAATGCCCACCCAACCCATCTGCCCATGCCTCAAGCCATGGGCCCTTCAGGGGCCATATTTTCAGTATGGCTGTTTCAGGGCTGAAGGGCAGAGATGTCTACTGAGAGATCTGGGGGGGTCCGAGGAAGGAATCCATTCACCAACATCACCATTTCCTCCAGGCAGCTCAAGAGAGTTGTTTCACCTAGCAGGTGAAGATACCAAGAATGAGTGACCTAAGCTACAACATGCAGCCCTGATCCTGACCCTGACCCTGACCTTGACCCTGACCCTGACCTTGACCATGATACTGGCCTTGACACTGACCTGATGGAGACCAGGTTCCCCACCCCCGACCCCTGGGCCAGGATCCTTGTGCATCCACTGTTCACCTCTTTGCCGAGCAAGCTCTTCAGAGGACAACAATCCAGATCTGGGTGAAACTTCTCAGTACCCAGAGGATCCTGAGACTCTCCCACAGAGCCAAGCGGGGCAGACAAACAGTGCCCTTTCCTGAAGAAGATAGAAGGGCATCATATCCCTCTGCTGACAGAGCACCCCTGTGAGGAAGAAAGAGCAAAGGGAACCAAGGAGTGAATGAAGGAGAAACAGAAGGAGAAAGGAGGGAGGCAGAGGGAAGGAAAGGGAGGAAGAAAGAGAGGAGGAGAGGAAAGAGAGGAGGGAGGAAGGGAGGCCAGTGGTCCATCTACCTTAGGAGACAGTGGGTTCTCCATGGAAACAAAATGCATGTTTGTCTTAAGATGCCACTAAGGAGGAAAATTGTAAATCGCTTTCCACCCAGGAGGCAGGGATGATTGCCCTGACTCTGACAGCTGAATTCGAAAAACACTCCTATCAATCACTGTCGATCCTGTGGTTCCACCTCCACCAGGTGCTACGGAGGTTATTTTCAAAAAGGCTTCGCACACCCTATTTCATCTTAAAATTCCTTCTCGACAAGCAATATCCAGTGCTCGCTTACCTCTTCCATCATCTCAACTGCAAAGGAAAGAAGAGAGGGAAGGAGGGAGGAAGGAGAAACAAGAGTTGAGAGCGAAACAAACGTGCTTGCCATGTCACCAGGAAGGGTCTCTCGTCCAGGCACAGGTGCTGAGGGCAGGCAGACTTAACTGGATCCATTCCATGATGCAGTCGGGAGGCCTGGAAGCTTCTGAGCCCCTGCCCTTGCTCTCTAGGAACAAAAGGTCGGGTTCTCATTAGGTGGTCGCAAAGACTTCATTTCTCTCTGGCTTCTGTGAAGCATGAGGTCCAGGCTCAAAGGCCCGCAAGTCTACATAAAAGTCCTCCCTCCTCCTTCCAGTGTCAGCAGAAAAATTACCTCAAAATGTGATTGCTGAAGAGAGGCAGCATGGATGATGTGTGGGCCAAGAGTCGGGCAGGGCTCAGCTGGGTGACTCTCCCGTGGACCAGCCCCTGCAGCAGCTTCAGAGTCCTCACAACACGGTAGACGGTTACAACGGTGAGGGATCCTGGGGAGGACACGGAGGAGATTGTGATGTCTTTTATAACCCAGCCTGTGAAGTCACACACCCTGACTGCTGTTCTCAGCATCTTCCAGACATGTCCAGCCCACGCTCAAGGGCAGAGAGGTTAGCCCCCCACAGCTGAAGGGGGTAAATAGACAAACATCTGTGATCTTATTTTAAAGCCACCGTAGTGAAACTGGGTGGCCCTAACCCCCCCCCCCTCCAGGTTGTAGCATTTAACAAGGTACTCTGCTCCCATTGGCTGGTGGCAGTTTAAAAAGAGAGAAGTTGGAGGAGCGGCATCTGGGAGAAGCCGCGAGAGGGGGAGAGAGAGAAGTTGGAGGAGCGGTGTCCGGGTAGCGGCCAGAAGAGGGAGTTGGAGGAGAAACCCCCTGGAATAGTGAGCTGGAGGGGACGAGGAGCCATGGCGGCCGGCAGAAGTGTGGCCAGCGTGGAGAGTGTGGCGTTGGAGCAAGGTGCTTTGGGGAGCTGGTACCTAGAGACGGCCAGCGATTTGGAAGGCTGATTTCTGCATCAGCCACCGTGGAAGAAGCTTGAAGCACCTGGGAGAAGTCGAGCAGCGTGGGACACCGAGAGAAAAGAAAGGAAAGTGAAGACGCCTGCGAAAGGACTGGACTTTGCCAAAGTGCCTTCCTCTGAGGTTCAGAGGGGCAAA
>PVHY01004007.1:0-99552 GCA_004024945.1 Uropsilus gracilis
TCTGTCTTTATCTTTTTAACTTGTTTCTGCTAATGTGATTTCTTTTAGGTGTGTCCATGGTTTTTGTTTTTTTTTGTGTGTGTGTGTTTTCATTTTTTCATTTTTTTATTTTTTTTGTTTGATTTTCCCTATATCTATCATATAAGTGAGAAAAAAGTTATTTTCAAAGATGAAGATACCTAATCTTGTATGTTTTGAATAGAATATGACCTCTAAAAATCACACACAAACAAATTAAGTCCTCCTTTAGCTTTATGGTTAAAAAAAAAAAAAGTTAGGCTAGCTAAAATTAGAGGGTGCCAAGTGAATCAAAAAGTAATTAACTTTTAACAGCTATCATAATGAATTATCAACAAATGCCAATTCTAAATCTACTCAGTTCAACCTAGTAGCCCTATTCAAATGTAGACAACATATGGAACCAACTAGTTTATCTGAAACTCCAGATTCAAGTAATTTCACTATTTTCTTATTCCCCTAACCATTATATTTGAGACTACATAAAATTTGGGCTTTTATAGTAAGCAGTGTTACAGGTTAGTAGAACTGGAGGGGAAGGGGGGGGGGGACAAGAACCAAGTTTCTAACAACTGCTGGTCAAGAGAAGAGTTTATTCCCCACCAGCTCATTCAATTCTACAACTTTATTAATTAGCAGTTAAAAACAATCATCCCTCATTCAGAAGTCTCATTCTGAACTCTACATAGCACAAATTCATTATGTGCCTTTCGAGAATTACAATGCTATAAAACATGCTGAGATGTTTAATTTTTTTTAACAAAAAACAGAAAGTTCTATTTCTAATGATTGCCTTGTGGCATGGTAATAAACTGGATACACACACACAACCTGTCTGGGCTCCAGAAAGAATGTGCAAATAGTGGGAAACTACCCCACAGCCTGGTCACCAGCTGACAGACCCCCAGTTTAAAGTGAAAGAATAGGAAAAAACAAAACAAAACACTGTGGCAGTAGCTTGCGTCCTGCAGCAGCAAAGTTTGGCTGGTGTCACTTCTGCTGTGAAAGGTAACAAAGAAAAATGCAGACATTTTTCTACTTGCAATGGTCACATCAGCCTTAGTGGCAGTATGATGTACAAGAGAAATGGCCAAAAAACAAAAGCAAATAATCCTAGGTGGAAAGGTCCCTCTGGCTAAACTGAAGCAGAATTTCTTGCAGATAGGCAGCAGTATGCAGAGCTCCACTGGCTCTCAAAAGCTTATTGATCCTGCTGAAGCTTTTTGCAGCTTATTAAATCTACCTCAAGAGACCAAGACAAGACATATTACAATCTGTTCACAAGTGACTACAACATCAGGCTGCATCTACACAGCAGGGGTAAGTTCTTTGTCTTTTCATTGGCCAGAAAAGAAAACTTTTTTAGTCTCAGGTGATAACTCAATAGCATATGAGATTCTTCATAGGAGATTCCTCCACAACATTTCTGTCACAAGCCATGACTAATTCATCCAGGAACTTCTCTTGTATTACACTAATCTCTTGGGATGCAGAGAGAGGCTGGGAGGGGTCAGTGGAAATGGGATATTTCTCCTTGGAAGTAAACCCTATAGTGCCAGCCGCGAAGGCTCTACACATTAAGTCCAGTGTGAGTCAAAGTAAAATTTTTTCTTTATAAACAGATTAAGCTTCCCATAACTGTAAACCTCTGAAGCTTTCGTTCCTTCCAGTCCCAGGATTCTAACCCTCCTCAGCCAAGAGGAATGATGTAATAGGAAGTCAAACTTCATTATTCAATTGTGTGTGAGAGTTTTCAGCAGAAAATGTTTGAGAGATGTGTGTGCTCACATAGGAAGCTTGTACTGGCAAAAATACCAGTTTTTACAGATATATAAATATAATAAATTTTAGTATATAACATTGGCGATAGTTCTACTTGCCCTTACTCAGGTAAGTTCTAAAGCTATTATCTCCAGTTTTGCCTTTCAACAACCTGTTCACACCACACATACTATACAACCTATAATTTCCACTCTACAGAAAAGGCAAGAATGAGAGGGCTGGGGAGGAGAATGCATAGATGAGTTAAACTTGGCTTGTACACTTGTGGAATCAACAGTCTATGGAGCAGATATATATATAGATATATAGATATATAGATATCGATATATAAACAAATGGCAATATAAGTGCCCAATACATGGGCTAAGGAAATTCAAAGAGAAGACCATAAATTCAAAAAAGAAGATCAGGTTTAAATCACAAGGCAGGGGAATGAGCCCAGAGTCTTGTTCCCAAATTTTAATTTCAAATATACCTGCAACAGTCAAAATGCAGAGTTTGTGTCTTTAATTCTCCTATTTCCTCTTAGAATCACAAGATAAACCCAATACAAGAGGAGGTAGTATCTGTAGATCATAGCTGGGAACAGATCTGGGTTCTGTTTGGATTACAAGTCCTATGGAGGGTCATGGAATGTTAGCCATGTTAGTGGATGTTAGCTAATTGGAAAATATACGCAAGAGGCACAAGTAACTCAACTCTTACAGAACAGTATTAGGAAAGTCCATGGGAACAACTCAGGAATGAAAATATTTGTTGTTTCAAAGATGCAGAGAGGTCTACAATTAGGTCATTGACCCCTCTAGCCACAAATTTCAGCTTTGACAATATCAAAGAAATAATGAAAAAGGTTGATTTAGTTATATGAAACAAAATATCAAACAACAGCTTGAATTTTATACTCTTCAGAATAGTGCCATACTGTTTAATACGTAAATATTTGCCCAGTGAACATCTAGTGATGGCGAAAAATGGTAACAGAAAAACTACCAAAGGTTGATTCCCTAGTTGAACGTAAGTATTCCAACTGTCACTACGGCATTAAACATTTACCAACACATTGAAAGCCACATGTTGTACTTGTTACAAGAGAACAGGGAATCACAACTAATGTGCATCCTTTTTTTTAAGTTGACACATCACTGACTAAACAACAATGGGAGAATTCACTGAAGTTGTTCGGGAAAAGGGAATTTATCAGACACCGAAATTCCATTTTCTATTATGCCAGTTTCATCTTCTAAAATACTATATAGAATCAGGGCTCCCCTGAAGTGTTTATCGACACATAAAAAGGATTCTAAGGAAGGCATGCTAGGAAAGCATCCTCCTGCCCACCCCCAAAAAACACCTTTTCTGAGGCTTTTATGATACATAATATTATGGGCTTTGGTTATCTATTAGAAGAAGACCGTCTGAGGTATTTAATCTAGTCTACTTATATGATGGATGGGAAAGTAAATCCCAAAGAGATACAGCAACTTTCCCAGAGTCACAAAGCAACGGTGGCAAAGCCAGTCCAGTTCCCAGATCATTTCTCTTACTACCTCTCCAGTTATTTTCACATATTCTCGTTGGATTTTGCTAGTTTGTTTTTGCTTTAAAACAGGCACATCAAAGAGATCAAGGAAGGAAGTAACATTTGTACTAGCATTTCATGTTGGTCTGTTGTCTTCGCTCAATTCTACATAGGAAAGAACAATCATGTTTACCCCCAATGAAACTCCATCATAATCAGTGGCAAATTGGCCTCTAAATCTCAACTTTTAACCTTCTATTATTAATTCCTAATACTCAAGGTGAAACACTGTTCTAGCTGAGTTTCTAGCTTAAGTAAGATAAGAATGAAGTTTAAATAGGGGCTTTCAAGCTCTAAAGGAAGACCAGTCCTATCAGATAAGAAAATAAACTTAAAGTCCCTCCAAAGTAAGATAATGTCATAGTGGAACTCAAAAGACAAAAAGAACAAGGAAACAGAATATAAAGTCAGAACAAATAGAAGTACATAAAGAAATTTAGAATAATCCATTTATTAGCCTAAACAATGTCAAACTACTGAGGGAGACACAGACTTTAAATAAATGTTGATGAAAACTGGATAGCCTTTAGAAAAAGGCAAAGCTTTAGCATAGATAAAAATGCAAAACTGTTGAAGTTGAGAACCTCAAAATTCCAAGGCTTAGTCTTCCCCAGCTGGATAATCTATGATAACCTCTCCTGAAGAAATGCCTTAAAGAAGATACTAATTTATCTGAGGAACTAACTCTACCTCCATATCTTTCATTGTTTCTAACTAGGGTTTCTCCACTCATCACTATTGATATTCTGGGATGAATTATTTTTGTTGGATGGGATTGTTGTGTACACTATGGCATGTTTGGCAACATCCTTGGATCTACCCACTAGATTTCAGTAGCACTCCACCACCATTTGTAAAAACCAAATATATTTCTAGGCTCTGCCAAATATCCTCTTGGAGGCAAAGTTACCTCTAGTTGAGAGCAATTGTTGAAGGCCAAAAACACAGTCCTTGCAGCTCCAGGGAGTTAGATACAAAGTATAGTTATGATGAAATACCAAATACCAATAGAATTACCAGAGTTTACAACTGATAAACAGAAAACTAAGAATATATGGAAAAAATATCTTCATGATAGAGTTAGGGTGAAAGGAATATCATGCAAGATAAATTTATTCATGGAGGTTCACTGAGCTCAAGCATATGGGAGTGGCCCTAACAATCTGGATGACTGACTGAAACTAGCACTTCCATCTCTTTTTTTTTTCTTTTCTTTTATCTTTATTTTTACTGGATCAAGCGAGCAGTTTTTAATATTTCATTGTATTGTCTCTGTTATAGTTCATTCTCACCACCTCCCCTTCTATTTCACCCTTGCCCCCAACCCTGTTGCTCTTATAGCTCTCCAACTAATATTCTAGGACAGAATTAATTAAGCCTGACTGCCTTAAAACATCTACTGCATGCAATGACTTAACTACTCTTCTATACACCATACAATGGTAGTCATTACATTCCATCCTTAAGCCAACTAGAAAATTGAGAAAACAAGAACTCCAATAATTTTCTGTTCTGTGGTTGAAATGAGGAAATCCAGTTGATAAAGGCTACTAGAGTTTTCCATATATACACAGTAATATATATATATATAAACATCTTTAACTTATTATATACTATCTTTAAATAATGTGTTGGTTCATGTATAAAGTAAGAAATTTACAATAGTATACTTTCATTTCTCTCTCTGGCCCTTTGAGCTATTATTATAATACATTTTATTTCATCATGCTATAAACCTTAACAATACATTGCTATTGTTTCTGATTTACAGTCATCTTTAAAAACAATAAATAAAAGAAAAAGTAGGGAGAGGAATCATTTCTACTTATCCGTGTATTTATATTTTAGATTTTAGGATCTCTTCTTTCTTTTGTGTAAGTCTCAGCTGCTGTCTGGTATCAGTTCCCCTTTATGTAAAAACTTTATTAAAGACTTCCTTAAGTCTGTTGGCAACATTTTTGTCTCAGCTTTCGTTTGTCTGAAAATATATTTCATTTTTTAAAAAATGTGTTAGCTGGGCACGGTGGCTCGTGCCTGTAAGCTTTAGCCTATGAAGCGGCCGGGGCTAGGGATCGCGGTTCGAGTCCCACCTGGGGCCCCTAGCGAGACCTAGTTCCAAAAAAATAGCTGGGTGTGGTGGCGCGTGCCTGTAAGCCCAGCTACCTGGGAAGGTGAGGCTGGGAATTGCTTGAGTCTGTGGTACCCCGGGCAACAAGAGCCTACAGTTCCACAGGCAAAAATAGCGAGACCTAGTCTCAAAAAAAATAAAATGAAAAATGTGTTATTGCTATACAAGATTTCTAGAGTGACAGCCTGTTAAGACTTCATAGATAGATGTCAGTCTATTTTTTTTTCCTGTGGGAAGGGTGGCTTGTATTATCTGATAGGAAATCAGCAATCATTCTAATTTTTGTTCTCCTCTAAGTAATATATTTTTCCCTTGCTGCTCTTCAGATACTCTGTATTATGTGTTTTCAGCAATTTGATTGTGGTGTGCCATGATGTGATTAACTTTATCCTCCATGGATGGGGTTCATTGAGCTTCTTGGGTGTATAGTTTTCACTAGTTAATTTGGAAATTCCTAGGTTATTTTTTCTATATATCCTATTCTGGGAATTTCATTACACACATGTTAGACCATTTGACATGTCTAACAGACCACTGAAGCACTATTCATTTTCCTTGGCCCCTTTCCCTTTGTTTCAGTTGGAAGGATTCTATTGTTCCATCTTTACATACCTTGATCTTTCCTTTAGGCCCTTTGATCTTTTCTTCAGCTGTATCTAATTGCTATTAAACTCTTTCAGTCATTTTTTTATTTTCAGTGTTCTATTTTTCCAATCTTGAAGTTTCATTTGACTCTTTCTGATAGCTTCCATTTATTTCTTCATTTTATCAAATGTTTTCTTTTAAATTCTTAAACAGACTTATAATGGCTGCTGAAATTGCTTACCTATTAATTCCATCATCCACATCACTTGTTTGCAAATTAGTTGTTTTTTTGTGACTTTGTTTTTAAGTGAACAAAAATGGTAAAATATGCCAAAGTATCAATGAACATAGTAGGAATAAGAAATATAGTCTAGTGTTAGCATGTCTCTCCAGAAGTTAGTGAGAAATTTTAAAGAAAAAAAGTAATGTTATAGCTGAGAAACTTGAGAGACCCTACCTAAGGAAAAAAAAAAAGATCAAAATTCACCTGCCCAGGTGCTTCCTGATAAACACTGAAAAGAATCACCCTGATGTTGGTGAGATTCCTGCCCCTAAAACGCACAAAAGAAACCAATCATAAGGAAACCTCAGACAAACATAAACCGAAGGAGATTCTATAAAATAAATGGTTTACACTCTTAAAAATGACAAGGTAACTGTTGGGTAACCATCCCATCCTCACTACCAACTATTGGGGAAGCATCAGGCTTACCAATCTGAGTAGGTTCTTTGTTGGCTCTAGCAGTTACACAAACATACCAGGCAAGGGGGGGAGGAGGGGGGGGGACTGAGAAGCAGGTGAGCTCCCCAGTCCCCCAGGCCTTCTCTCTGTCATTCTCTTGTACTTGGAGGAGCACACACTCTGCGCTCCTTTATCCCCTCTCTCCTAGGCCCAGGTGTGCACACTTACACACGCACACCCACAGGACTGCACAATCACAGGAAAGATGCAATATTCCAGGTGCCGGTTGTACAGGCCAATGGAGTAAAAAGCCTGACTAACTCACTTATCCCACAGTCATGAAAAAGGAAGAAAGGCTGAGGAACTATTCAGATTCTAGGAGAACTAAGAAAACATGAAAGCTAAATACAAGTATAACCCTGAATTGGATTCTGGATGAAAACAAAAATAGCCTGTTAAAACATTATTGGGACAATTTAATGAAATGTGAGTATAAGCTGTGAATTTTATAGTAATACTGAATCAATGATTTCCTGAATTTGAAAACTGCACTATGGCTATGTTCAAATTTAAAAAAAAAATCTTTTATCCTCAATAAGTACCATCTGAAGTGTTTAGTGGTAAAAGACAAAGGAAAATTTATTCTCAGAAGGTTCATTAAAAGTTAGCAAAAATCAGTTTTCTCGCCTCTCATTTCCAGGTGACAGTAGTTTGGATATAAAAATATGCATTGGGTTCCTGGCCCAATGCCAGTGTGAATGTGTGGGGCTTCCCTACACCAACAAGAACTTCTTGGATTCTAGCAGGGTATCTAAAATTTCAAATAATTCTGACCTATATACCTGGGGGTAGATAAGTTAAAGGTTCAGTCTCCCAAAACCATCCTCTACTTCAGACACCAGTTCCAAACCCTATACAGTTCCAAACCCTATACAGCCACCTGTGCTTCTGATCACCTGGTTACAGATGGGAGGTTCCCATGGACCCCTCCTCACACTTCAGTTGTCAATGACAAGCCCACGTTGCTATTTGTGTTTCTGACCAATAGCTTTAAATCAGAGGTTTCCAGGACAACCCTCCCTCAGGTTTAATTATTTGCTAGAACAGCACCAAGAACTGAAGAAAGTTGTTTGTCTTAAAGATCGCTGATTTCTTACAAAGGATACTAATGGATAGGAAGCAACACACAGGTGAAGAGAAACAAGGAGCAATGTAGGGAGGAAGAGTGTAATTTCTGTGCCCACTCCAGGTACACTATTCTCTCCAAATCTTCACTTGTCACCAACCTGGAAGCTCTCTGAAGCGTCCCCTTGGGTTATTAAGGTGGTTTCACTTACATAGGCATGATTAATTCATTGGTCACTGGTAAATGAACTCAGTCTCTAATCCTCTGCCCTGCTCAGAAATAGGGACAGGGCTGCAAGTCCCACCTTTCATTCATGTTAGTTCCCCTGGTTACTGTCCCATCATCAGAGGCTTCCCAAAAGTCACCTTCATTAAGACAAGAAACATCTTTATCACTGTCAACACTTAGGAAATTCGAAGGTTTGGGGAAGCTGTGAGCCAGGAATTACAAATGAAGACCAGATATGTATGTGGTCATGTATTTGGGTCAAGAAATATATATTTGATCATTCAGATTAATTTGGTCATCTGAATGACCAAATATATTACTTCTTATGAACAAGAATATCATACAGTGTATGAAAGTGACTGTGAAAATAGAGAAAGGAAATGAAATAATCAAAGGATGAGGATATAACATACTAAAATACACACTAAAAAGACCAGGCTCTCTAATCTTTTACCAAATAAATTAAACTAGGATGGTTGGAAATAGATTTATTCAAAAGAATTCCAGAAGTAGAAGCTTGAAAGCAGTACTTTAAAATAAGCAAGGTACTTTGCAGATTGATTTAAAACATAGAAGAAACTGTTTTTATGTCTCTTCATAGCAATGAGCAGATTAGTCTCTGTTTTCTGTTCCTGCTGTGAAAGCCACTGTCCAATGACAAAGTACACTGACCACCTGTGGCTGGCATCTACTCACCAGCATTCCCTGGTGACTTTACTCTTTTGGAAGGAAGAGGTATATTTACCGATATGACTGCTTGCAGATCAGGTTGTGTCTCATTTATTCGTTACAGCGATTACATAATGTAAGGTAAAATGATGAGCTTTGAGTGCTCAAAAAATGACACTGAATACATTAGAAAGAATGAAATTGAGGTATACACAGGAAAGCTAACAATACTGAAAAATCATTACAATCTAGACGAGCTCTGCACTCAAATTTCTAACAAATGATATATTCAATTTTTGCAAACCTTGAAGAAACTGAAATTATAATTGGGTATGATTTATGTAAGAATAATTCTACCAGGCTCTAAGGCCTGCATTAAAGAAAAGGCATTGATTTACATGTTGTCAGTTCGGTGTTTTTTCATTATTATTTTTATTGAAATAATATGCCCAGATATGTACATATCCTTAGTATGATTTCTATTCTAAAAGATTGTAGGCATTATTAGTCAAATATTTAATGGGACTGGTTAAGTTAGTTATGTTTCACCTTTACTTAGTATCTATGACCAATAACCTGTAAGAGACTAGAGATAATAATAAGTATACTGATTTCAGAAGACAGGACAAAACTAAATTGATATCAAATTGGGCAACCATGTCCTGAAACAGTACTTTTTAAACTTTGTTTTATAGGCTGGTGCTACACACAGTTTGCTAGTGGTCTGCAATGAGCTATGTACAGAAATTTAAAGCAAGCACTTAGAAGTGGTTTTTAATCAATGGCAGAATTTTTAATTCTTAATTCTTAATCAATGACATAATTTTTAATTAATCTAATTATTCTATAATAAAATAACTGAATTTGTATGTATCTTTTTCTTTCACTTTTCTGGATTTTTTTTAATTTGCAAATGTATCAACTTGTGATAGATTAGAAATTTCAGACAGATGCCTAATCACAGAGAATTTGACAAGCACTGCCTTAATCAGTGGTTGAACTTTAATATTCCTGTCATGTAATACAGACTACAGAGCTCGAAAAGTTAAGATCTCAGTCATCAGGGAAATTCTTAGCATTTTAGGCTTGAGTTACATGCAACGGCAAAGAGCTATCCATTCACTATACACTTCAACTTACAGCTTTAGTGGCCTTAAAAGCTACCTGGGTTGGGATGGGCTCAGGCAAAATTAGAAGGTACTATGGCACAGAAGAGAGATGCAAGCTCAGACAAAGGTAACCTGAAGTGGGGGATGAGGGTGAGACAGGAAAAAGGAGTAAATGTAGACTGGCTTCCCCCAAATCCTATTAAGTTAAAAAGTTCATTCTTTCACTCAGTAAATATTTATTGAACACCTATTATGTGACAGGCATTGTTATATAAGCTGGAGATACATAACACACAACATAATCAGAATCTTTACCTTCATGAAACATATTCTAAAAGTGAAAAAAGACCAATAAATATACAAATTTTTCAGAAAGATATCACTGATGACTAGACACATTTTAACTTCAAAGATATGAAATGTGAAATACATGCAAAGGTAAACATAGTGATGTTAAACAGTGATACATTCTGAGGGGAAAATAAATTAGAGGTGATGAATAGATAGGATTGGTGTGGATGTCAGTAAAAGCCTAGAGGAGGTGAGAGGCTGAGCTAAGCAAATATCTGGGGAAAGGGTAAGGGGAAAGCACAAAGTCTAGAGAGAGACCAGCCACTGCTTGCCCATGCAAACATTTTCATAAGAACAATGTGGGCCCCACTCAGAAATCTCTTCCAACCACCACACTTGAGAGTTGCTCTTCACTTTCTTTCAATTATTGCAGAAAGATTATTTAACCATGGAGAAGAAAAAGAGTCATGTAAATACACCACTACACCTAGTCAATGACAGCTAGAAAAGTACCACCAAATGACTTATTTGATTCCAAGACTGCCCTTTTGCTAGCAGGGTATAAAGAAGCCAAATGAAATTTGAGAAACTTAACAGAAACCTAAAACTCTACACTTTCTTTACCCCAAGTACTATATGCCTACTCTGAATTCTCAGCATCTCTGCTTCCAGGAACTCTTGATACATTATTCAATGTTTTTAATTCATGAAAAATTGCATCTAAATTTCCTTGCTCGTGTTCATTTATGGGACATTTTTATCTTGTCAACTTTCTCCATGTACCGTGCAAGCAAGAAGAGAACATCCAGTGCAACATACCCTTCAGAAACAAGCTAATGGCACAATTTGGTGTCAATTTCACAGTTCAGTGAAGTGAAAGTGATCTAGCTGGCCATCCCCATATACCTAGAAGGAGGTCTACAGAGAGTACCCAGCCTCGATGCTACTTGTGCCATGCCTACAAGCAAGATAAGTTCAAGTGGAGACATTATGTATTAAGTCAGAAAGCAGTTATCATTCAGATGCCCTTAGAGCTCACTAGAACAAAATGAAGAGAGAAGAGGGAGACGAGACTTCATTTTTATATTGTGAAAGTTGTTTTTCAAAAGTCATGCTTACATTCACAAATGGAAGGGAACAGTAGCTTCCCTCTAGGGTTTTGACAACATTTAGGAGCAGAAATTTTCTTTTACAGATGCTTGAGAACAATGTAACTACTTTAACAGCTTTCCAAACTTCATGATGGGGAAAAAAGCATAACCTTCAATTACATTTAATATCAAACCAAAATGCAGTAGGAAGATAAAGCAGCACCTATTAATTAACAATTATAGTAGTAACAATACCATCACACTTACTAGCATACAATATTGATTCTGTTTCATTCTTAGTTAAACATCTGTAAAGTAAGGAATATATATTAAAGACAGTCTGTTTCGTAGATAAGGAAGTTGAATTTGAAGTGATACAATAAATGATAAAGAGAACTGAAAGCCTCTTTTTTAGGGGCGGTATTATGAAACATCACAAAAGAACATCTCACGATACTGCAAACTTATGATTTAAAATTAAGTGTTCTAAGCCCTGGTACTCTGCATATGCAAAATGCTTTCAAGTGATGCACTAAAATGAAAGTAATGCAATTTACAAATAGATTTAAACATGATGGCCATTCTCCTTGGCATTTCTGTCTTTAATGTTAGTGTACTTTGCTAGCAGACTCTCACCCATCTTCAAGGAATTGTAGCAGTTCTGTTTTCACTATTCACTTTTAACATTAATGACAGAAAATTTTATCTCTAAGAGTCCAACACTGTACCTTACACATATGGACATTCAATTATTTGCTAAACAGAGGGTATGTAATAGAAAGAACATGACATTTGCATACAAGAGACCTAGGTTTGAATCCTGCTTTGCCATTTACTTAGAGTACCATTTTACCTCATCTATAATATGGGGAATAAAAATAACTACCACAGTGCTATTTTGAGGACGAATGAGCTGATATGTCAGCCCAGGGTCTAGCATAGAATAAGTACTAAAATAAAGAAACTAGATAAGATAGTTTCTCTGGCTCTTTTTTGGCTTTAAACATTCTGTAATTCTCTGAGGAGTTCTTCTGACCACTAGATATTTAATACCTGACACGTTTTCATGTGTCAGTATTTTACAACATACATAGACTTCTAGCATGGCTGCATGTAGCAATGATTAAAGTGTTTGGCAAACACTTTGGTAAAATACGTTTGGTATTTATATGTATGGATTACCTCACAGAATCCTCACACCAATTTAGTCACATAGGAGCTATTCCCATTTTCAAACAAGAAAGCTAAAGCTGAGAGAGGTGAAGCAACATGCCACTCAGAATCTAGTAAGTGGTGGGGCTTTGCTTTCACAGTGCAGGTCTTAAACTTCAAAGTTCCTTTTACTAGGAACTGCGTTAGGAGGAACAAGTATGGGAAAGTAGTAAAAATAATAAGATAATAAAAAGCAGGGATAACTACACCTTAATAAAAATGGTTTCCTAAAAGGAAGAGACTTTATATATATCCCAATGTCTGGTTAGGGAAAAAAAAATGCATCTTTTGAAAGTAAACAGCATACAAACAGAAACTGAAGCAGTGAGAAACATTAGAAACCAGAGACCTGGCTAATGACAAGATTTATCTGATCTTGGGCAGCTATGCCAAAATAAACCAGGGAAATGACTAAGATCATTAACATAACCAAGTGCTCTTTCTAGTATTCTATGTTTGATGATAAGACTACTGAGGTGCCTGGAAGGACCTCCAGGGACAACACTCAATAAGAGTATCTCTAGTATCAACACTCAGGAAGGAGAACAGATTGTATGGTTTGTATATATGGGCTCTTCAATCGTGGAAAATTGAAGGAGTCACACTGCCAGCCAGTTCTTCAGTATGAACTTTCTCATGGTGTGGGTGTGTAAGGCACTGGGATAAGAGATATAATGAGAATCATATGTGACTGTGCTTGAGGGAAGCTGAGAGTTGCTTACAAGGCAGTTCAGTTTAGTTCAAGAATCACCAATGGTTGCCTTTGCACTGGGCTGGGCACCTGAGGGAGGGTGAGGAAATAGGCTGAAGCCAGTCTTTAGGCTGGCTCACATACACCATGGCACAGACAGAAACATATTGTTTCAATGCAGTGAGGTAAGAGTTACCTATGACAGATGACATCTTCACATTCTCTGAACATACAGAAAGGATGCCAAACCTAGACTAGAGTGGGAGGTGGGGGGAGAAAAATAAGGAAGGATCGCTGGGGGAGGTGATATCTGATCCAAGTCTTACAAAATGAGAACACTTTACCTTGACAAAGAACGTGGAGAAAGACCTTATCAACAAAAGAAATAAAAGAGCCAGAGGTCAAGAGGCCAAAACTTGTATGACATATGTGATCTAGTAGCAGTTCAGCTTTCTAGAGGTTATCAAAGGGGACAAGTAAGCAAAGATGATGGAACCCAGGCTTGAATGAATCTGACTATAATGAGTCATTGAAAAGATTTAAGCAAGGTAGGCACATGGTCTGATTTGCATTTTAAATACCTTCCCCTCCAGAAGCAGTGAGTAAATCTCTTCTTCTTTGTAAATGAACTTATGAATTGTTAAGAAATAATATCATTATATGACAGATATCATAAAAGGAACTAAGTCAAACTGCTGCTTACTTGTAGCGGGGCCTGAGCCTCAGTCAGTATCAGTAAGTGGCCTAAGATAAATGACCCATTCAACTCTGCAGTAAGGCTGGGGACAGAGAGGGGTCTGAAGTGTCCCTAATGGAAACAGCATGTGTTCTTGTATTTGTATTCACTGAACACACCACATGTGGTGCCCACACATGGCTGAAAACTCCAGGAAACCTTAGAGCCCCCATCTATCTCCCTGACAGTTCTCACTGTAGCCAGATTGGAAACCAGGGGCCAAGTTGGGGGTTGAATTTACTTTAATCTCTACTACTTTCTCAGGCTATTATTCACCATGGAAAAGTAAGAGTTAATTCTAGAAACACTCTTAAATTAAGGATATGAAAAGTTAAAGCATAACATGATTCTCAACACTGTCAACTGTAAAAATTTAATGGAGATAACCAATATACCTTACTATAGATAGAACTACAGTAGAAATAGATTAGTTTATTTTAAAGTTCAAAAGTTAGGGAAAAGGATGAAAGTTGGAATATGATTCCCCTTTTTGGTTGAAACTCTCCCCTTTATAATACACACCACTGAAATCACATTAGAGTTTGTTTTCCATGGATGTTTACTTAGGAAGAGAAAAGGGATCCTATGCAAAGTGCCTAGTAAACCTATAGGACTTGCAATCCATGGGGCCAAGAAAAAGGCCCACACTCTTCTTCAAGCCATAGTCTTCTTGTAGGTTTAATTCCTAACTGTATCCACAAGGGCTTGCTAATTCTCTAGTCCAGTTTCTCCACTTTTCCAAATAGTAGGAACAAACTGAAGTATGGGATATTTAGCAAAAGGAGAGAATTCAGAACTACACAAACTGTTTTTTATAAACCAGCTTTACCATGTGAGTAAATACTTTCTTTCAACTATAAATATTGCACATGTTAATTAATAACAGCTACAGCTCATAGGAATAACACTAATTACTTAATTCCCCAAATCCTTCAGTTTGTATGATATTATGTATTTATACAGCCAGTGACTTATTCCCAAAAGAAAAACATAATAAGAAGACAAACTATGTACCATAACTGGGGAAGTCAGACCAGCAAATCCCAACACTGCTACTTGGGAGCATGGATCCTGGAATTCCTCATTTGTAAAATGAAGATAAAAACAGCATCTGTTCCCCCTCCCCCCCCTTCCAGTAGCTGTGACAACTAAATAAGTAAAAACAGAAAGTTTTAATTTCAGTATCTGGTAGAAAGAAAATGCTTCTTCTGCGCTATGTATATAGACTCTAATTATATTATCCATTATTTCCCATAGGGTAGCAAGGTGACACCATGCCTGCAGACATCAGGAGCAGGTAAAACAAAATCTCACATAGGTAATTTTTAAATACATTTAAAAAATTAATTTTGAATTATACAATGAAGACACTCTCCTTTGCCAGAGATAGTTAAGTGAATTCCTACTTGGGAGTCAAGGGCTGAATGAGATAATGTCTTGCAATTGCTCCTAGCTCTAGGAACTGATGAATTTTCCAAGGACGAGGGCAAAAGGGCAGCACCTCCACCAGCACTTGTAATGCAACTGGGATTCAGCCAAGCTTCACTTCCCCCTGCAGCAGGGTTGCATACCCTCCACAGCCGCCTTGAACTCTCACCGAGACAGGCAGGCCCTTAATGGTGAGCACACTGTCCAACAAAATGAGAGGATGGATGTGTTTCCAGTTCAGGAAACTTAATAAAAATTCTTTATCTATTTTATTGAAAACTCAGTTCTGAGACATTACCTCAGAGGTCAGGCCTGAAGACCAGCCACGGGCTCGCTATTTCATGTAGAGACTAAGTCACTGCTCCTCAGAGGGGCAACTTAGAAGGTTTCACTCCTTTTGTTGAGATTAAAATGAGGACCCTCAGCCTCTTACATATAACATTTCAATTAACACTCAGCTAAGAAGTTAATTCTACATGTGAGAGAGGTGTCTAATGTGTCGAATCATGGTCTTAAAAGACAGGCATGGTGTTTCATAAGCCATTTTCAATATTTCAAGCCTCCAGAAAACTGTAAATGGCACGTTTTTTTCCTTTTCTTTCTTTTTTTTTTTACTGTGCTTGGAATTCTATCAGCATAGCATAGTCACACTGATTAATTATACTAATCACTTCAATGGGAGGTTTTTCTTTTTAATATCCTCTAGGACATAAAAAGAAAAGAATATTCAGGCATTTTTGGTTTATTTATTCATTTGTTATATTTCAAAATCCAAATCTCTACTCTCAAGATATAAATTTAAATTTTTTATTGTTCCCTTTATATCATCACTTTTAAGGAGAGACTACTGTAACTTAAACACACTTAAATAATTTAAACTACATCTATAAACTCGATATATTCTCTTTTAAGGTTATCTGACTGACAAAGAAGCCTCTTCAAAAACTATAGGTCATTTTTATACAAATATTTAAATATGATCATTCTTAGGTTCTCTAAAATATTTCAATTTTGTTTACAAACTTAGAGTTCTAATCCAAAATTTTAAGTCTACTCAATTATATATACTAAAATCACAAGACTGGCCCATTAATCTAATAGGTCAAATTCCTTTAAACATTCAAATGTATTTTCTAACACTAAAATGTTAATTCTTGGGTTTTAGTCATGTGTATATATATATGTATTATTTATATATATATATATATATAAATAAAAAACATTTTTATCCACTAAGGAATGATTATGACATCTGAAATAATACTGAGGGTAATCTTTAGAAGCAATTTTGGGAGTTAACTTAGCTTGGTGAGGCTGTATAGCTACTGAGAGACAGGCTGGGATGCAAGTCTAAAGATATAGACTTCAAGGGATTATTCTCACAACCCAATGAGGGTGTCTCTCTGGTTGCCATGTAGCAGACTAGCAAAATAACTAATCTACTAGCCCAGGGCCCAGGGTCCCATTACCTAATTTTTAAGTCATCTTAGAGCTAACTTTGCCCTTGAGAGAAAACAACTCTGATTAGTACAAGTCTATATCACAATGATCACAATTTTCATGAAACATGGTCAAGACAAGCTTTGATCTGCATTAATTTAAAAAATCATTATTATTGAGTTTGTTTGAAAGTTCAATGTTCATACCATGGAAGACTAGAAGGATTAAAACAGTAGGGATTATAAAAGGCCCTTTAGTAAGGGGGAGTTTGGAAACTACTCGTTTAGAGAGAGAGTTGACTAAATTCCACCTGCTATCTATATCTGTTAGTAAAGTTTTAATGGAGCATAGTCATACTTGTTCATTTATTATCTATATTCCTTTTTGGATTAAAATAGCACAGATGCAGAATTCCAACTCTCTGACCCAGAAACTCTCAGGTATTGACCATATTTTTATTGAAAAAGCTTGCTGACATCAATTTAAAGAAATAGAAGAGAGAACTATAAGAACTAGGACAGAGAGAGAGAGAGATACAGACGGACAGATAGACAGAGAAAGAGCTGGATTCCATACCTAACTCCGACACTTTGGGAAGAAACAAAGAAAATGCAATATGTATAAACTACCATTCAAAATGCAATGTGATTCACACATTTAGACAGCAACCTATGATTAGTAATTAAATAAACTTAACCAATTTATTTAACTTCTTTTGACTCATATTATTCATACTCTAATGTATGGAATAATACTTATACTAAATAACAAGAAAAAGTAAGAAAATGCTTGCTTTGAAATACTAAAAAGGCTACAAGATAGAATAGTTCCATTCCACCATCCATTTAAAAAATCTTGAACCTACCGTTCTTTTCCCCCATTCTATCACTCTCTCCTCTCCTCCTTCTATCTCTCCCCCACCACACACACACACACACACACACACACATATTCCATTGATTAAAAGAGGAAATAACATGTACCAGGTCCATGAGTATCCTAGACTCTCAAGACAACTGGTAATTAGCCATATCAGCTAATTGTAAGACATTCTCCACTCAATTACTCTATTTTTTTAGATGAGGAAATTATATAATATGCAGTAGGACACAACTCAGAAATAGCCACAAAATACTCAGCAACAGCCATTATTCAATGACACAACTTATGTTTAAGAATGCTAAAGAATAACACTTTACAACGCTTGTGGAGCCCTGTCCAATAGGGAATAGTTTCCTTTCTAGCTTTTACTCCAAAGTCATATGATAGTGAAATTACAGCATTATTTTCAACAACTTCTGCCTCATTATCCAGAATAGCAACAGTCATTGATAACAAGCCCAAGGCAAAGAAACAATTACAAAGCACCAAAAGAAGCAGAAGGATAAAACCAAAGAGGAGCATTTCAAAAAGAGTGCTCATTAAGCAATAGTGAAGGGTGACAATACAAGTCTGGTAAAATAAGCATCCCCAGCACTTGATAAAATGAACAATCTTTTGTTTTCTCATCGTAAAAAGGACACACTAGGGGAAGAAAAGACTCATTATAATCACTGAAAATAGTTAGGATGTAGGTTAGATGTGGACCAAAATATTCTTCCACTAAAACATCTGGAAATGCCAGATAGAAAAACATGTCAAAAATCCCTCAGTGCTAGACACAGAGAGAACTCAAAACTAAATGACAAATATGGGAGTCAGTAAAGTGGTGGCCCAGAGGTCATCTGATGAGGAATAATACCTGCAAGGGAAAGGAGGAAACCTGACCATCGGTACATAGACACCAGAGAGCCAGAAACAATACTCTTGTATAAAGCAAGGATATGAAAGGTGTTCCCCCTCCACAGAAGGTAGGTTGGAAAATTTACTTCTGGAAGACACAAGATATCTTGTCATCTATTTTCTGCACAGAAACACCAAATCCAGTAATAAATTAAAACCCTGGCCTATGTGATACATAGTTGTGGAATCTGAATTTATACCTCCCAGACTATATGGAATCTCTAAGAAGCAAACTTTCAGAAACAAGTGGTGGACTGTAAAACCCATAAGTGGAAGTTCTCTTCAGGAGAAGAAAATGTAAAGCTAAACTATAGGAATCTTTTCTACAATCTCATCTTCAAATGATGATCTTACCATTTGAAGGAAACAGACCACAACAAGAAAGCCATTCACCAAGATTCACATGACACATTAAACTGAGAGTCAGCACCCATGATGTGATATAAACATGGTGTGATTAACTGTGGTTGTTATGAATGCTAACACCAAATATTTCCAGCCCTTTGTTTCCTGGCACATAAGATTGCACTGTTGGCCCAGTTGTAGGTGAGCAATATGTGTCATTTCCAGGGTGGGACTCTCTTTTCACTTTGATATTGCAACTGGCCATGCTCAAGGTGTTGGCTGATGGTTCAGTCTAGGCCACTGAGTGGCTCCCTGAAGACCTTCAAAGAACATACAACACAGACAAAATGCACGCCTTTGTTATTCTCAACCATTGAGATGTATTGTCTGTTTTAGTACAATAAACTAGCTTGTTCTATTTGATATATTTTATAAATATTTATAAGTAAATATTTGAATAAAATTAAAGAGATTTTTAAAATGTCTAGGAAGTTGAGCAGTGTCACTACTAAGTATAGACCATGTTTTCGAGAAATGTGGCAAAGAATAGCACCATAACCAAAAAGGAACACAATGTTTTTTTCTAAGATAGGAGAGACCTGAGTATACTATAAGGATGAAGGTAAAAAAAAAAAAAAAAAAAAAAGGTCAACATAGGGTTAAAGAGAGAAAAGACCCAGGCAATGTTTATTCACTTAACTAAGCTCTTTAAGCAGATCTTAGAGGAAGTCTTAGTTGGTTTTTAGCACTACTGTCCTCAGAGAAATCATACTTCCTTTTATCATACTAATTAAAAGTGATTGAGTAAAAGGTTCTCAACTGTTCCCCAAATAATAAGCTATTTCCCCTCTATCTTCTTTTTGTTAGTCTTCCTGTCTTGTACTTCATTAGCAGAAACCAAATATCATTTTCTAAATATATTACAGTTGGAATTAGTAAGTGTCCTACTAGTAAGTGGTAGATTCTATATAACTGGTCTCTCAAACAAAGCTGGGTATGTAATTTGCCCTTGAAGATGTGAACAGGGCTTAATGTTCATGCAATGGAATTTCACATTATCAGGGAAGTTCCTGTCCTATAAACATATCCAAGCTGTTGTATGGCTTTATATTTTCAGCATTTTACATATGTTCATATGCTCTTTAGTCATGCTCCTTTCCTTCACTTACCAGAAATCAAAGAAACAGTCATATTGTACTATTCTGTGCAGGGTCAGTAATATTTCATCTTTATCTCAATTGCTTATGACCTACACACTTTATTGATAGTATTAGAACTTTTCGATTTAAATTTCCCAATCACTTATATAAAATAAGGAGAAAATGCAGTGACATATCCAAAATAATCTCACGTCTCACAAAAAAAAAAAAGCTTGCAATAAGACACCAATACATTTGCAATATTTAAGACTGACAAGTGCCTTGTACTCTAAAGCATATGGGAACTGCCTGCAATTCAAAAGGAAAGCAACTTTAGTAACAAAATGACTAACATTCATAGAAAAATAGGTTAACAAGAATATGAATTTACTCAGATTTGTTAGTAATAAAGTATGAATTAAAATAATGATTAAGAAGCATGTTACACTTTTTTAGACCAACAAGAATTAGAATGCTGGTGAATGTGAAGCATTGATGAGTAGGAACACATTTGTGGAGGTTGAGATTAATACAACCACTGCAGGAAAGAATGTGGTAGTTTGAGTTTAAATCAAATATGTATGTTTCCAATGAACTCACAATTCCACTTCTGAATATACCTATATATTCTGAAGAAATTCTCACCCAAGTCCATAAGGGAATAAATATAAATGTGATCTTTGAGGCACTGCTGAAGGCAATCTGTCCATTCTGGGGGAGTCAACTGGTAAAATGTGGTCAATGCACACATATCATGGCCATGTAATAGCTCTGTAGAAGCAATTTATTACAGCTCTAATTACTGTAATTTCCCTGTTTACCTCTCTCACTCTCTCTCACTCTCTGGACTGTGAGCTCTTCAAAGGCAAAAAAAAAAAAAAAAAGAAAAGAGAATATTTTCCATCTTTGAAAGTTTTCATACACCATTCCTAACCCATAATAAGTATCCATTAAATATTCAATGACTGAATAAAAACTGAGTTAGTAAAATTTTTTAAGATGCAAAACTACTGTATACAATATCTGAGAATCCAATTTCAATTCTACACACAACAATTTGATAGTAAATAAAATAATGATGGCAATTTAATATTTTGTTTTCTTTTTTTTTCAGTTTGGACTCAGAGGACTAGTAATTGTTCTTAGTTAAGAAATTCTTAGGTACAAGACTACGAGAAAAAAACATTTTCTCTAAAATATAAGAGAAATACTAGAAAAATCTAGTCTAGGCTATTGTAGATAGCCTCAGATCAAGTCACATTTCTAAGGGAAAAAAATGTGTAGCATGTTCAATAGATGGAGCATCAAATATGAAAAGACAGCTCAATGGGTTTGCATCATGATTTTTTTTTTTAAAGAATCAGCTAGCCACCTTTTTGTATGATGTCTAGCATCCACTAAGAGCAGTTATAATGGAAATGTCAGATGAAACTACTTCACTATTTGCCTTTAAAAGTGTTGTGCTGCATTTTAAAAACACTTAGATATTTGGCATTAAAAATCGTGGTGACAGGGTCACATGACTTCTCTCAGAGGGAATCTCAAGGAGAGGCAGAGGGCAGAAGGGGACACTTCTGGAAGCAGAGGCAGAAAGTCAACATTTAGTCCCTCTTCAGGGTTTCCGCTAATCACAACAAATCAACTGTCAATACATTTATCAGAAAAATGTCTTCCCACAATTCTGGTATTTTCAGTTAATGTTGTACTCTCTTGGATGAGTGCTTCAGAGAAAAGACAGGAGCAGATGTGCAAGATGTAATAATTTATTAGGAACTAACAGAGCCTGTGCTTTGTTTATGGCAATCATATGTTCCAGAGCATAACCTCATGGGACATAAACATATTTTTAAACAATTCTCTTTTTATGAAACAGGAATGAAGAAGCAAAAAACTAGTAGCGCAATTTTGTACTATAATGTTTTTGCATTAAAATAGACATATTTTGCACTAACTCTCTGGGACACTACCATGTCTGCTCTTTTCAGCTAAAGGAACAGAACTGGTACATTTTGCTTATGTGGAAAACAGTGAGGTTAACAGTTTTTATCTTATTTCTTCTTGATAAATACAAGATAGTAGAAAGGAGTCTAAGCCTACAACTGAAAAATAAAATCTTATTGCTTTGTAGCAAGACTGAGACTTAACATTCTAGTGCTGGCAACCTCACCTTCTAATGATTTTTTTTGGAAGATTAAAAAAAGGAATTTGTTTTTAACATGATGCATTTGAAAAATAAAAGGTGAAATTATCAAAATCCAGAAACCAAATGAACAAGTCTTGCAAGAACAAAGCAAAACAACAAAATTTGTCACTGGCAAAAACAGCATCTCAAAATAATCTATTTCGTATAGAGCTTGTTTTGCATGTATTTAAATATATAAATATGTATTTAAAGAATGACAGGCAGGCCAGTGTTCCCTGGACTCAAGATCAATTCAGTTTAAGACTACAGGGTCACTGTCAGACCACAGCACAGAACTGCCCTGTCTTTCATGTGACACTGGTTGTGACTACAGGAAAGTGTAGCAATCGGTTAAACACTACCATCTACTCCTGTTTCAGAAGCACCATTTCCCTAGTTTTCTCCTACTTTCTCACCCCAGGTCCTCAGAAGATTTTTCCACATTCATTGCACAAAATCACAGTAAAACTATCTTTCCTCTTCTTCTCTGCTTTCCTTCCTAGAGGCTCCCTCAAATTCAGCTTGTATTCCTACTCCCCAGTCTGGTCCACTTGGGGTTGAGGTGGTAAAAATCTTTATCTTCCTTCTTAGCCTCAAGAAAACCACCTAATTTAGATTCTTGACTTCTTCCAAATTCATTCAACAAATAGTATGTACTATGTATGAAGAAATAGTCAGTGTTCAGGAGATAAAACAAAGAGCAAAATACACCCCAAATTTTATCATGGAATAAATTCTGTTAAGAGGAAAGACCAAAAAGTTTAAATAAGGCAATGATATAGTTAATGTAATAAAAGACATCACATGCTATAGAAAAAAAAAAAAAAAACAGAGGAGCAAGGAGACTGAAAATAATGGCAACAAAATGATCACATCAGGCCTCACGGAGAAGGCACAAGGCACTACCTGGAGCAAGATGGAGCATAGAGAGGAGGTCAGAGAGAGTACAGGTGATCAGGTATTCAAGAGATCCTCTGCTTTGGAAGCCACTGCAAGGATGTTGGCCTTTATTTTGTGTGAAATGGGAAGCTATTTCAATGGTTCTGAGCAACAAAGGAGCATAGTCTGTTATACTCTCTTAACAGGATCCATCCTAATGAAGCACCTTACTACATTTAAAGTTCTAAGAACAAAGCCGGGCACGGTGGCTTGTGCCTATAAGTTTCAGCCTATGAAGTGGCTGGGGCTAGGGATCATGGTTCGAGTCCCGCTCGGGGCAACACAGCAAGACCTAGTCCCAAAAAATAGCTGGGAGTGGTGGCGCTTGCCTGTAATCACAGCTACCTGGGAAGCTGAGGCTGGGGATTGCTTGAGTCTGTGGTACCCCAGGCAACATGAGCCTGTGGTTCTACAGGCAAAAACAGCAAGAACTAGTCTCAAAAAAATAAATACATAAATAAAAATTGAAAAGTAGATGAAACAACTTCAGGTTTCAGATATCTGATTTCTCTCTCTTGTGACAATGAATAACAAAGAGAAAGGCATCAAAAATGCTCAAAAGCAGAGTTAAGGCTAAACTCTCCCTCAACATATCATGACAGGAGGCTAAATCAAAGGAAAGCTCATCAGTTGAGCAGAGACTCTCTCAGTGGCTCTTGTCACATAAAAGTAGTTGAAGCTTAAATGATTATAACTAACACAACCCTGCCATTTGAATCTGACACAAATATTTATTTATATCATCTACCAGTTTTATAAATTAGATTTACACAAACAATAGTACTAAGCCAGTAAACTAGCAAAATAGTTTTCCACAATGATAAATCAATTACATTTTCCAAAGTAATATATTCATTATCCAATTTGTTTCTTTGATCTCTGACTCACATAAGTCCTGTTTGTCCATAACAGCTCTTAGTCACTGAAACTTATAAACTATCAGCCTATTTCTACAGCTTTCTCTTTGATACAATCAACTATGAAATTTCCCATTTAAAGCTAAAAGAATATGTACAAAATAAAACCAGTCCTAGTGAACAAAATCACTTTGATAGATCTAGGCCTAAGACTGCTATATGCTAAGCATCCCAAGGCATGGCAACTAATTTTCTCATGCATTACATACATGAGGAATCAGTATCAGAAAGTATCAAGGATATTGAATTTCCAAAACTAAGTTCATTTAAGAAAGCTATCTTGTGTGATAGTTGACTTCCTAGGTACAAGTGGAGGAATAGCAGAGCATAACAGTAAACACTGAGCTAAAGACCTGCACAGCATTTTTCCTGTTTCCAGTATCTGTGGTTTCTTATTCTATACCTTGAAAGAAACCAGTTATCTGACTATGAAGAACCACTGGTTTCTAAGAAGAAAAAAAAGCAGCTAATTTCTATGATCTCTATTCTAATTTCCTGGGAAGATTTCATCAGTATTCAAGAATCTAATCATGGCATAACATTCTAGAAGAAACTTTATAAGCTGAGAAATTCATTCCTTTTAATTAAAAATAGCCATTCAAGATACTAAAACAACTGAGTGCCAGGACAAATCATACTTAGGAAATGGAACAAAGTAAGCCAAAATATCTGTTTCTGAAATTTAGTGAGAAGAGACATAAGTCACTGCCTTCTTGTGATCCAGTATGTCCAATGATTCTTGTAACCAAAAGAAATACATAAAATAAAAGGTATCATGAATGTCTGAAGAGTCATAATACTGCATGTATTTATATTTTGAGTTCTCAGAGGAAAATTATTATATAAATTTACCAAATACTACTGTTCCTATGTCTAGTCACTATATATGAATTAATCCTACATTGCCTAGTCAAAAGTGGGTATTCTCTAGATAGAGTAAAATCAATGATATCAATTAAAGTTTTTATAAATTCAAATGTCTTTGTTTAAGGTTTTAGTAATTGTTTTTGCAACCTCTCTAAAGTGATTTATGTCCTACATTCCTAAATCATAGTACTGGACACAGAGCAAGTCCTTTGGGACTGGAGGTAGCCAGCTGCAGTGAAATCCTTTTACTGACATTTTCAAAATTTAGTATCAGGTATTTTATCTTATTTAAACCTAAAGGGCATATTGAAGCCTTATATGCCATCACGAATGGGTTCCCGTTTTTTGTCCATTTAGAGTGAGATGCAAGGCCAGGCATGGTGGTGCATGCCTGCAGCAGCAGCCTAGGAAGCCACAGAGGGGACCAGGAATCGCGGTTCGAGTCCTGTTCAGGGCAATGTAGCGAGACCTAGTTCCAAAAAGTTAGCTGGGTGTTGTGGCGTGTGCCTGTAATCCCAGGTACCTGGGAAGTTAAGGTTGGGGATTCCTTGAGTCCGTGGTACCCCGGGCAACATGAGCCTGCAGTTCCACGGGCAAAAATAATGAGACCTAGTCTCAAAAACAACAACAACAACAACAACAATAGTGTAGAGATGCATCCTCTACACACAAGAGATTAACAGCAAATGGAGAATATGAATGCGATTGATGGTCTGGCCCCTGCGATCCCAGTGGAGAGCTTACTTAAATTGAAAGCTCTGAAGGATGACACAACTTTCTAGATTTAACCAAGGTTCTCACTTGAATGACCCTCATAACATAATTAGTACCAAATCCTCCAGGTTATTCTTTGCAAGGCTGCCAAAAACAAGAATACTTCACAGAAAGGTGATTCAGACTACTACCTTCAGTAGGTACAGGAAGGAGTACTCCAAGTTCAACAGTGAAGACAAGGTTATCCCATACACCAACAAAATTCCTCTTGTAAGACTGATTCATAAGAAAAATAAGACTGATTCAAGGGAAAATCTTTTTACCCAGGTCACTGAAATATATCCTTGAAAGCAGGCTGACTTCAAGACTCATCTACTTTAATGACTTATATGGGAAAGAAAGCCAACTGCCACAGTAACACATACTTAGTAGCAAGAACTATTGAACCAGAGCTAGCTCTGTGACATACTAGTTTCAAAATATCTGATTTTGGAAGAATCAGTTTTCCTTTCAAGTTCTAATGAGAATTCCAGGTCTTCGAAAAGTATGCATTTAATGGGAAATACACTGATCCTCATCATATACCTCCATATCTAATTCCTACTTTTTCCCCCTTCATGGATTAACTAAAAGTTAGTATTTTGGTGGTGGTGATGGTGGTTTTTAGACAGATGTTAGTTCTTAAGTAACCCTTCACTTAACCAGTATGAGAAAAAAGAATCATTCATTTTCAGTATTACTTAATTTCTAATTATTTTTATGAGGAAGAGTAAACATTTATTTATGATGACAGTCCATTTCTTCTGATTTATTTTCTATTAGCTTAAAAAGTCTCCTTACACTCATGATCATAAAGAAAGGACACCCTATCTTTAATAAAATGCCTAATTCAGGTCTCAACATGCTGGCCAGTGAATGCTTGAATGCTGCCAACACCCAGCAGCCTTCTGGCAGCACTGGACCTTCTAAAAGCTGTACTCTGGCAATAGTTTTTCACGCAAGCACTAATTTTATTATAACTAGTTCATGATTTGCCCTCATTTCCCTGCTATTTTTAAATGTTGGGTTGTAATAGGAGGCGTCTAGAGGCCCAGAAGATGAAGGAACCATTACATACTGTTGGGTCTTTGTGGTATTAGTGGCCTTTGGAAGCTAAGGATTCAAATGTAATGTCAAAGAGTATTTGAACACAAGGAAACTCTGCCCAACTGGAAACACATTGCTTTGCTCTCTTCATTCTCTTTTAAATTTCTGCTTTCATGTCCTGTGGTCTCTCAACACTCTCTCCAGTTTTGTTTTTTAAGTTATTTTTGTATTTTGCCCATCCTAGTCAAACCTACATTTACCAACATTGTCTTGAGGGAATGAGTTTTTCAACATCTGACATAATGTACCAATACTCATTCCTGTAACACATTAAAAAAGCTCGTGATGACTAAGACCTTACATGATTAAAAGCCAAATTTACTTGATGTCACTCTACTTTGTGATGCAAGTTTCAGGAAGACTGCTTCTGAAATTACGCTAAATCAGGAAAAGAAAAGTTTGGAACAGCACAGTGATTTTCAAGGATGCTTTACTGGGATGAAAAGAGAAGTAGGAGAGAGATGAGAGAACATAGGTTTCACTTAAAGGCTTACTTTTAGTAGCTGAGGTAAGTAGAGCATTCATCTAGAAAAGTGACATTTAAGCACCTCAAATCCAATCTGCATTAGCTCAATCAAATCAAAAGAAGGAATGAAAAGTTAAAAACCCAAAGTTATACAATGATAAACACCAAAGTACCCTGGCCTTAAATTGAAAGCAAACACAGTGGGAAAGTAGGGATCAATGGTAAGATCATTAAGTTAGAAGTCAAGAGGCCAAGACCAGTTCTAAATCTACCCTTAAACCCACTTCTAATCAGCTACATAGATAACTCATGCACCTTGGTTTCTTAATTTATGAAAAGAGAACAGTGCTACTGACAACAGACTTAAGTCCTCTGCACCTCTAAAACTCTAGGTATGTGAAATTCGCCCATGTCCTTACATACAAAGGAATTGTTGACATATTTGCTATTGTTTAATTTAATTACCTTCATTTATTATTTCTTTAATTCCTGCAGGGAAAAAAAGACAAAAGAAAAATGGAAACACTGGGAAAGCAAAAAGTTCACTTTTTTAAAATAGAGCAAATATTGGAAGTTCTTTTCTTCAGAGTTACATTCATTCTAAGATAAAACAGAAAGAAATCAGAAATAAGCACATAATATTATAGCTCTGGCATTACTATTTATTACTATTAAAAAGTAATAATCCCTGGATCAGAAAGTACCTAACAAATATACTTTGTCTGAAAAAGCTGAGCACCTAAAGTAGCATTAGAATTCTTTTCCAGACTATGATTAAGTAGAGATTACTTGGTGACATTTGAAATAGAAAAATCAAAGCAAAACACAAAAATACTTTAAAGTGGCTTTTATACATACAGAAGTCAAACACTCAGTAATATTTATTCCCCATTAAGGTCCTTTTTCTATTTATCTATTTCACTTTCCCTAATATAAAAACTAAAGGGCAAATAGGTATGCAATTCAGGTGCTACTTTTATTCATCCCTGTACAGCTTGAAAACCCAGTAGCTAGTCAAGCTGCCTTACCATAAAGCCACTGTCCATGGCTCCTCTATGAGATCCATAAACCACATCAAATTTTGTGGCCAAAGTCAAGTCCATTGATTCAATAGTATAGCCTCTGAAATTATAAGTTTATTCTTTGTGAGAGAAACTATCAACTTCACAGATAAAAGAAAAAAGATTAGAATTATCAAAACATATTAAAAGTAAATTTGAAAATTCAAGACAATATTCTTTGTTTTAGTATTATTTGACTTTACATGATTTTATAGTCATATATGCCTTATTCTTTTCTGGCACAGCCACTAAACTGAGCTCTCACAGTTAATAAATACTTATCTCTAGAACTACAGATGGATATAATCTGATAATGTTCTTTATGGATTATCCACTCCAGAGTGAAAAAGAAACCATTTTACAATTTTAGAGTCTTAAATGCTAGTGTATTAACAAGCATTGCTAGGACTCCATAGATCTGCCTACAATTTGACAATGTTGTCACAACTTCAAAATGTAAGCTCTTTCCTCATAATGAAGTCTATCAGAGCACTATCATCACTCAATCAGGTCAAGGTTGAATTGATTTTAGAGAATATTGGTTAGACATGGTTTACAACCTCAGTAAGTAAGTAGAAGACACAAATACTACATTATCAGTGATGCAGTGCAAAAACCAATGGGCTAGATAGAAGTTGGGAGTCCCTGATATGAGTACAGCTATTAATTTGCTTTGTGTCCTTGAGCAGGTCTTCTGTCTCAGGGGCTTGCTGTCTTAGCTATAAAAAAAGGGCAATGTGCTCTCTAGGATGATTATCTGATGCAAAATTTGTGATTTTTTAGTAAATAAATAAATAAATAATAAATAAATAAATAAATAAATAAATAAATATCAGGGATATTTATTTTATCCCTGATAAAATATTGCTAAAATATTCATTAGCAACAAACTTCACCCAGCTAAGAATAACTAGGAAAAAATGGATTAAAAAAAAACACCATTTAAAGGCACTGAAGTGGTATTAAAGCATCCAAGATTTAAGGAACCAAAAACCTGGACAAAAAGAAACTCATTAAAGTCAGCCTGAACTCTACCGGGAAAACTGTTCCAATTAGAAACGGTCATGGGAAAAAGGTTGAGAAGTCAAGCACAGAAAGTTAGCAGTGTTTTCAAATATCATGAGACAAGGGAAATAAAACCTGAATTGCAGTCTACCAAGGAAACTGGGATTTGACCAATATTACAAAAAAAGTAAGCAAAGGATTGGAAGCTCCCTAACCACTAAGACAATATTTTATAAATAGCATATAACTATAAGACAAAAAGACTAGTTAGAGTAATTACAATAAAGTAATTACAATAAAGTTATTTCCATAATACTGGTAAGATGAAAGTTAAAGTTCAGTGCACACCACAGTTGTGGAAAATGGTAAGTGCCACAGACTTCAAGTTCGAACTGTTGAAAGCCTAGAGCCTGGGAATAAAGTAGAACCAGAAACTGATCTGACCAAAGCCCATCTATTAAATACCTCATTCTTCACTATGCTCTAGTCCTGGTCCAAAAACCTGTCAGATAATATGAAAAATTCTATCTGGAGGAGTATCATTGAGATTTCCTAGTGTGTTCATATACAATGGCAAAAAAAAATTGATTAAAAAAATGACCCAGATACAACAAAAGAAAAAAAAATCCAAGAATTATTAGACATGAATTTAAAGTAATTGTGATTAATATGTTCTAAAACAACAGTAAGATGAATAATTTCACTAGAAAACTTGAACATTTTAAAAATCAAATTGAAATTCTGGAAAAAATAAAATGGTTTAAATTAAGTTTAACAAGTTAGACTTAGAGAGGGATGATGTGTGATCAGGAATATAATATATTAAAATGTCTAGGTTGAATTAGACAGGGAAAAGTATGGATAATACAGTTTAAAGGATAAAAGGCAAATGAAATGGTAAAAGGGTATAAATTATAAGCAATTTTAGTTCTAGGAAAAGACAGAAAATGGGATAGATAAAATATTTGAAGAGATAATAGCTGAGAACATTTCAATAATAATGAAAAGCATCATGTCACAAATTCAAGAAGCTAACTGAATCTCCCATAGAATAAGTACAAAGCAAACTACAAGTAGGTAAATGTACAGTAAACGTCCTAAAAAAAAACAAAAGGAAACATAGGGATGACATCTTCAAAGGAGCAACAATAACACTGAGCTAGACTTTTATATATAAACAATCAAAATAAACAGTATATAATTCATAGAATAGAGTACTAGAAAGGAAAATACATGGGAAAATGAGTTTTAGATAACAATGGAGAAGGGATCTAAACTCACCTCCTCCAAGGGACACAACAAATCTACAATCACAAAACAAAAGATTTAAAATAAAATAAAATAAAATAAATAGACTTGAAAACTGACAAACAGGGATCCCACAACAAACAACAAAGGTCAGCACCAAAATGAGTAGAGGAAAAACAGAAATAAGTTTTTCCTGACGAAGATACTCCACCCCAAGTGTGGAGCTGGGAAAGACGGCAAAAGGACAAACTTTTCCCTGGGGAGCAGAAGCAAGAGGTGCCCTGCATTGGGCGTGCCAACCTGTCACTTCTAAACAGCAGAGATAAGACCCTGTGGTTCGGACACTGAGGGCTGGTAAGAAAAGGTCAGGAGAAGCTAAGGATTACAGGGACAGAGAACACAGACCCAGGGATTCATTATAGCAATACCAGTCAGAAGGATGCCAGAATCACAACAGAAATAAGCCAATTTAATACACCTACAGTGTTTGCTTGAGAAGAAGGGTGCACTTCCAGGTAAGAAACACTGGCAGGTAACAACTTGACTTCATTCCATTGTGTTAATGTGTCTTCACCCAGCTCCCTATAACCACCACAACCACCCACACCCATACCCATACACTCACACACACACACACACACACACACCTTATAACCCTCCCTCTAGCCTATTAAACACTATAGGGCACTACTGACAGCTCCACCACCCTGACATAACCATGCATTACTGCCATATTCAAGGAAGAGGTACTGGAACCACAGTGTACCACCACTCAGAACTTGGGGCCACCAGCACCTGGAAGCATCCAGCACATAGTACCTATGGGTCACTGCCATATCCCAACAGTTATACACAAGCAACTTTGTCAGGATGGTAGCCCAACCATTTAATGTGCAGCAACACATATCACTGCTGGCACAGACCCATAGTACCATGCTCCTAGCACATCACTGGTGCATGCCTTGACTGTGTGACTGCTCACCAGATAACAGACCCACACACTGTGTCACACAGACACAGCAGGAGGGCAGGCATGGCTAAAACAAGGTATATACCTAGAGTGCCTACTTTGGGTGCTCCTGGACTCTGCAGTACAGTACCTACAAAGGACTGTTCCTCTAGGACAAGGAAAGGTAAGAGAGGTGACCAAGACACAGAAGCAAGCACAGAGAATCAGGTAAAAGAGGACATGTCCCAAACAAAAGAGCAAGACAAAACTCTAATTAAGAAAACACATATAAGAAAATTATCTGACAAAGAATTCAAACTAATGGTCATAAAGATGCTTGCTAAATATGAGAGAAGAATAGATGAATGAGAAATTTTAGGAAAAATCAAACAGACGTTATAGAGCTAATGAATGCAATGGAAGTATTGAAAAAATAAAAAAACTGGAATCCAACAGCAAACTCAATGAAACAGAGAAGTAGATAAATTTGCGAGATGATAAAGCAATAGAATTTACCAAAACACTACAGCAAAATGAAGGAAACAAAGAATTCAGAAGAGTGGCACATCTTAAATACCTCTGGGATAACATTGAGAAATAATAATAATCACAGTATAGAATTCTCAAAAGGAGAAAAGACCACAAAAATTATTGGAGGAAATAAAGGACTAAAAATGAACCTAATCTGAGGAAGGAACAGACATCCAGGTACTATAAGTTCACAGAGCTCCAAATAAGAGGAACCCTAAGATATCCACACCATAACACACTACTGTTAACATGGCAACATTTTTAAAGCAAAATCACTAGAGATCAAGGACAGTGGTATGACATTCAAAATCCTGAAAGATAAAAATATCCAACCAAGATTTTTTTCACTGGGTAAAATTACCAGTTAGAATTAGAGGCAAGATTAAGTATTTACCACATACACAAGTTTATCACCATGAAACTAGCCTTGCAGGATATGTTAAAGAGGAAAAAAGAGTTGAAAGAACTTTAAAGGGAAAAGAAATAGCACTAACTAGAAAATATACAGAAAAAAAAACAGTATCTCACTGGAAAAGATAATTAATAAAAGTAATGACTCAATCACTTATAAAGGAAACAAGCTTAAAAGACAAAAGTTGTAAAACTAAAGCTACAATAATTAGTCAAGATACATAAAAGGACATAAAATGAGACATCAAAATATAACATGGGGAGAGGGAGTAAAAAAATGTAAAGTTTCAATGTGTGCTCAAAGTTAGGAAGTTATCAAACCAAATAGGAAGTTGTATACCTGGAATGTTCTAAGTGAAATAAGTTAAAGAAAGACAAATACTGTGTGGTTTTATTGATATATGGAATCTCCAAATAGCTAATTCATAGAAATATATAACAGATTGGTGGTTGCCAAAGGTGGGAGTGGAGAAAATGAGTGATAATGGTCAAAAGGTACAAACTTCCAGTTGTAAGTTAATAAATTGTGGGGTTGTAAAGTATAGCATGGTGACCAAAGTTAACAATACTGTGTTGTATATTTGAAATTCAAAAAAGGTAGATCTTAAAAGTTCCCATCACAATAGAAAAAATGTAACTACACAGGTTATAGATGCTAACTTGTTTTGGTAATCATGTGCAATATGTGCATGCATCAAATCAATAGCATGTATACCTCAAACTAATACAATATTATGTGTCAGCTGTAACTTATAAAATTGGGGATAAATTAATCAAATATAATATAGGTACCTAGATTTTAAAACTATTAAAAAATGCTCTAACTAAAAATAAAAGACTACTGCTAAACATTGAAAATAATGGATCTAACAAACATGTTGAACAAAAGAAACCAAGCACAAAAGAGAGTAATACTATATGATTCTATTTATTTAAAGTATAAAATAAAACATGACAAAAAACCGTGTTATAGGTTAGAGCAGTGGTTATTTTGTAGGGGGAAAAGGTGTTAATATTAAAGACAAGAACCAGACTACTGGGTTGCGGTAAAATTCTAGTTTCCATAAACAGACATGTTCCCTTTATAAAAAAAATTTTTGGTAGGTAAAAATAATTGTTGAATATCAACAATTTTATGGAGTTTTATTTTTCTTTTTAAAAATTGTATTGTGTGTGTGTGTGTGTATTACATCACTGGGTACCCCAGGTTCTCCCATTTCCTTAACACCCATTAACCATCTTACTTAATTTATGTGCCCTCCACCTCCTCCATTTTCCTGCCCCCCCCCCCATATATGAAATTGTTTAACACTTATTTCTATTTTTCTGGCTTACTTTGCTTCAGATAATCCCCTCAAGTCTTTCATTTTGCTATTGATGGTAGTATTTCATCTTTCTTATAGCTAAATAGTACTGTATGGTGTGGATACACCACATTTTCACTACCTTACCTTGGGTTACTTCCAGAACTTATTATAAATAATTCCATAATAAACACAGAGGAACATCAAAAATTTTGAGTGAATTTTGTGTTCTTTAGATAGATAACTCAATAATGGGCTTGCTGGATCCTACTGTATTTTTATTTTTAGTTCCTTAAGGTAAATCGAGATCACTTTCCAAAATGTCTATACCAATTTACATTGCCACCAACAATGTATTAAGGTTCCTCTTTTCCATTCTTGTTACAAGTGTTTTTGACATCTACCTTTCTCAAAGATGTAATTCTCACTATGACTGTGATTTGCAAAAGAAAATGAGCATTTTTCCCATATATCTGTTGGCCTTCTGTGCATCTTGTTTAGAAAACTGTATTCAGATATGCTGCCCACTTATCAACGGGGTTGCTTATTTTTTTTGAAAAGTTAGATGAGTTATGTGTATATCTTGGATATTAAACCCTTGTCAGTTTTATGATGTGTGAATATCTTCCCTGATTCAATAGGATGTATTTTTGACCTGCTAATGTTTTCTTTCACTGTGTGGATGCTTTAAAATAAGATAGTCCCAAATATTTATTTTTGGTTTTATTTTCCTTGCTGTAGAGGTCAAATCCCCAACAACCTCTTCACAATGATATCATGTAATGTATCACCAATGTCTTCTTTTTATTTTATTGTAGCCGGTCTTATGTCTTTATCTTTAATCCACCTTGAATTCATTTATGAATGTGGAGTAAGGGAGTGATCCAACTTCATTTTTTAACTTGTGCCCATCCAGTTTTCCTAACACCATTTGTTAAAAAGATCCTCCTATCTCTACTGTATAGTTGTGGGGGAACTAATTTTAAAAATAAGCAAAACAGAAAAACCGAAGGCAAGAAAATAGGGAAGGCATGTTTGTTAATAACAACAAAAGTATGGAATGTAGGAAAGATGCTAGTAAGGATGCATTAGAAAATGAGTAATTTGATAGGCTGGATCAAGAAAATAAACACAAGGCCAGGTATGGTGGCCCACCTGTAAGTTTTAGCCTATGAAGCGAACGGGGCTAGGGATCACGGTTTGAGTCCTGCCTGGGTCTCGTAGCGAGACCTAGTTCCAAAAAAATAGCTAGGCATGGTGGCACGTGCCTGTAATCCCAGCTACCTGGGAAGCTGAGGCTGGGGACTGCTTGAGACTCTAGTACCCCGGGCAACAAGAGCCTGTGGTTCCACAGGCAAAAATAATGAGACCTAGTCTCTAAATAAATAAGTAAACACAGCTTGTCATAGTAAGCATTTTATTTGTGACAGAATGAACACTTAGCAATCATTACAAAAGGAGAAATTTAATATAGAATGGACTGCATAGCTTTGGCTATGCACAAATTCTACATTAAATTTTTATTATGGTAACAGCACTGTGTATGATTCAGAGACACAGGATCAAAATGTCTTAGCAAAACCCTGGAACAAAAAAATGTCCTAGAAAAACCCTGTCCCACTTCATGCACATTTCAGTTGGAATAAAGGGGGGCATTGAAACAAATCCTCAACCTGATAAGGTTGTCTCAGATAATTAAAATCAGTATATGGTGTGTATCAAGTATTAAAAAATTCTATTGTTTTTTCCTACTAATTATATTCTTACTGGATCTTATATGTTGTGAAGGTGGTTTTAAAACTGGACAATGCTAACAACTAGAATCCAACTGCAGGCTTTACAGGTATTGACTATATTTCTTTTTTCCTATTTTTAATATTTTTTCATTTTTTCATCAATACTATTCATTTTTTGATTTTATATATATATAAATATATATAAATTCCTTTTTTCTCCTTAGGAAGAAATTTATAAGGCAGCTTTTACTTATTTTTATTTTTTCTAAATTGATGTATATGTGTGTGCATGTATTTTACATCATTGTATACCCCAAGGTTCTCCTACACTTGTCACCCATGAACCATCATCTTAATCTCTTGTGCCCATCCCTCCCCCAATTTAACTCCCCCTTGCTCCATGCTTCAATTTGTTAGTTTTAAGTTTTACTTGTCCTTTTGTTTGTTTTCTCTATATACCACATATAAATGAGATCATCCAGATTTTCTCTTTTTCTTTCTGGTTTATCTCCACTAGCACAATTCCTTCTAGTTCCATCTATGTTATCACAGATATATCAAATTTGTCTTTTTTGATTGCTGAATAATATTCCATATGTAAATATACCACAACTTTCTGATCCTTTCATGTGCTTTGGAGCATTTTGGTTTTTTCCATATTCTGGCTATTGAAAATAGTGGTGCAATAAACATCTGAGCACAGGTACCCTTTTGAACTACTGTTTTTGTATCTACAAAGGGAAATTCTTTTTATTTATTCTTATTTATTTTACTTTATAACTTAATCCCTGGGTTCTTTCACCACTTTATCACCAATGAACCATTGTCTTAAAGTCTTTTGTGCCTCTCTCACTCCCGATACCCTTTCCCAAACTCTAAGCTTCAACTTTGCTGAGAGTTTTAAATTTTTCTTGTTTCGATTGTCTGTTTCCCCTTTGTCCTTCATATAAGTGAAGCCATCTCATATTTCTCTTTTTCTTTCTGGCTTATTTACGCTAACATGATTCCTTCTAACTCCACCCAGGTTGCCAAAGGGAAATTCTTAGATGCTGCCTGAGCCTTGGGAAAGGCAGTCACTGATAGAACTATGCATATACTTGAACTTAAAATTATTATTACTTAAAAAAATTTATTTTTACTTTAAAAAAATTCTTTTCTTCCACTGCTTCATGAAAGAAGGCACTCTAGGTATTCTCTTTTGAAGATAGTAAAGATATTCTGCAAAAGGCCAAAGTAATAGGTATTTAAATTATTTTTCACCCTATGCTGTCTACTACTCCACTCCATTCTGATACTGAAATGGTGAAACAGCATTGTAGTTGAAACAGCATTGTACGACAACTAGCAAAAAACATGGAGAGAAAGTAAGAGACTTTAAAGGGTGTTGGTATAGATAGCTAAGAGAAAGACAGACAGAAGGGGAGGGAGAAATAGAAAGAGGGGGAGAAAAGTGGGAGGGCTGAAGGGAAGGAGATACTCACCACTATTTTTACTATGGATTCTTCAAATATATCAACCTTAAAGTCTTGGTTATCCTAAACTAGAAGGATCATGACTTATAGTTACAGCAATAGAGCAAAATTATTTCAGCAAAATAAAGTATCTCATTGATTTGGATTCAGAAGAGATGGATTTGAGCTAGTAAGATTTAATCAGATATATAAGTAGAATTGTGATATGATTTAAGTATTCATAGTAACAAGAATTTCTCTAATCATTTTCATAGCTAGAGGATGAATGTGAACAGGATGAGGATTCTAGCAGCAACTCCTGGAGCAGCTAACACTTACTGAATGACCACATACTTTATGCGAAAAGTTGTGCTAAATACTTTATTACCTATTACTTTATTGATTAGGAGAATGAGGCTTAAAGAGGTTTACATAACTTATTCAAGGTAAGTGTCAGAATAAGAACTCGGCCAACCCTGGCTTGATCTTGATCACAAACTACTTATAAATTTTGATCAGTGTACTTAATTCCTTATGTGTTTAATATTTCTGGAGAATTTGGGGGTGCTTATTGTACTAAGGACTTAATTCTGTAATCATGATGACCCTTTGGTTTGCCTAGTAAAGCCCCTAAAAGATAATTAAAAGGTAAAAATTTAGGTTTAACTAATGACAAATTCTAAGTAGAATCAACTTAATTAGCTAATTAAGTAAGTATTATAGAGACTGAAATAGTAAAACAAAAAATTAGAATATTCTTAGCACCTCAACTTGCATGTTCTGGGAAAGGCCCAGAGACATGCTCAACATACTTCCAGAAACCAGTGGCCACCTGGTTAGTGAGTCTACAGAAGGATGTCGGTTAAGAAATAAAAGCAATAAGCAATTTAATGGTGATTTCTTTGGGATGTGTTTTCTCTGTAGAAAAGGAGAACTTTGAGATTCATACGTGCTTTATGGTAATTAGAGGAAAATGCTTTTATTCAGAGAGAATAAAAGATTCTGATTACTGCTTTGAAAACAGACTTTTTTATTTTAAATAGTGATGTAAAATTGAAAATAAGAAAGGACTGCTAATTTGGATCATCAGTAGCAGTAGATGGGAAGGGTATTGTTCTTACAATCTATTCTCATCAAATTTTAATTGTTCTAAGCCACAATTACATAAAATTAAACAAACCTCAGTGATGCCCTTGCAAATCTAAGGGGACTGCAGAAAATTATCATTTTTGTTGTTTTTGTCTTTGCAATTATCTTTTTAAAAACTGGACACAGGATAGATTTCATTTCAGCAAGGATTAATGGTTTATTCCAAAAAATTCTATTCCAAGTAGCCTAGCTGAACATAACTTCATACTGCTTCCGAAGCTGTAATTCAGTCTAACCTATTTTCACTAAATTTAGGAACATTTTAGTTGTTATGTCTATAAAAAGTCCTTTTCCTTTATTAATGGTAATCCTTTCTGAAAAACACAAATAACTATATGACTCTTTGATAATGTCCTATAAAACACATAAACTATGTTAATTCCTTTCAGTCTATTTCCTCTCTGATTTTCAGATTCCATCATATCAACTGAAATATCTTCAATTTCATGCTTCTTTGTGTGCTATCTCCAATATTCTTCCTTTCAGAGACTGTATTATTCCTTTCAGAACATTTTCCTTTCAGATATTGTATTATTCAATGTGAAATTTCCACTTTACTTTCTCAGTTTCTATTTCTCTGAAGAGATTCTTCAATGTACTCATTCATCATGAGAATATTTTATTTTTCATATTTAAATATGGTTAAAATAACTGTTAAAAAAAACCCTCATCTATTATTTCCAACATTTAGGTCATCCTGGGGTTGGTCTCTGGATGCCTTTTCTGTCAAGTATGAATCACATTCTCCAGTTTCTTTATATTTGTAACACTTTTAAAATATATCCTGGACAACTGAAATAAATACAAGACCCTCTGTAAACACCTGAGACTTTGTTACGTTGCTCTATAAAGCATCAACTTTTCTGTTTTGATAAGCAGTTAAAAACCCTGATGAACTCAAACATCAAACCACATACACTATATTGTACAGCAGCTGAAATTCCTGCTCAGTTCTTTTAGCCTTGGCCAAGTTGCTTGGAATCTGCCCCCTGGATTACTATAGGGGCAACCTAGAAATTTGATGAGAATTTATACAAAGAATTTGAGGCGACTCATGTAAACCTATCATTTTCAGGATTTCTTCCTCACCTTCTGTTTGCTATTTAAGTCCAAATTCTTTCCTCTTGATCCACAACCAGTAAGACTACAGCTTTCCATACAAGTTTGAGTCGTACTGCAGGATCTGGTATAGAAATTCTCGCCAAAAACAAACCAGCAACATTAAAAACAGGAAATTCATCTGGTGTTATAATCAGTATTAATTCCCTCCAATTGCTGCCTGGTTTTGGTCGCAAAAAACCAGAGCTCTTTGTTTTCTACTTTGCCCAGTTCATAGTTGTTCTATGTGACAAGGCAGTAAGGAGCTTACTTTGCCATTATTAGAAACACAACCTTTCTGTTTTTCTTGTGTATCTACTGAGAATACAAATGACTCTAGTGAAAACAGCAGATGCAATGGAAAAATCCGATCATATACTACACATATGTACACATGTATTCACTGGCTGTGAAATTTATTTTGTGGTGTTAATTATTTTATCAGTAGGAGAAAAGAACTTTGTGTAGTTCCTCACTGGCCTAAAAGGTCTGGCTCAGATGATTTGTAATACAGTGTACAAAAAGCATAATCAAAACATGGATATCCTACTTCCATTCTTCACAAGTGTCTGCTTTCCAAGTCCTACACTATTCAGTATTGAAGAGTTATAGCTTAACCATCTTACTTTTTTCTCAAAAACCTGCAAGACACACACCACTGAAAAGGTTGCCAAGCCTTCCCCTCCTAAACTTAATATTAATACTCGCTATGAGGATAAGGTTCTCTGCTAAAATGGAATGCTTTTTACTTTTTAACCTACTCTCCTATACTACTGGAAATAAAATAATTACCTCACTACATTCCTTCTGTCTCTCACAAACCTTTGTGTGGATTTCAGATTAGCACTACTAATACACTGATACATGGTATAGCAAATGTCTGCACAAAGGTCCAAGAAAAATAGCATTGTTTTTGAAGAAAGTGCTGTGGTTAGGATGATGTAATAAAAAAAATCATCTAATTAATTTCCTGTAGCCACATCCTAAAGGAAATCCAGAAGATTCAATTTTCTCAGAAAGTGAAGCAGTCTTTTTCAGGTATCAGCAACTGTGCCTGTTAACCCACGGGTGTCATAAATTGATAACGAGTATATTTACCTTTTATTTTCAAAGTCACAAAGACCAAAATTTTATTTTAAAAGATCCTTTATGTAGAAGCCATTATCAGAATATGAAAGTATCCTGATTGAATATGAATTTTTTATTTTAGTTACTGACAGCAGAGTGACTGCAGGAAAGACAATAAACTTAGTAGGCATTTACTACAGGACTTCCTAAGGCAACCTCTCCACTCTGAAGAAAACAAAGAACACCATTCACAGAACCCAGGAGACAACAGCATTCTTTTTTTTTTCTAATTGAAGTAACATTGGTTTATAACATCACATAGGTTTCAGGTATATAGATATATTAATGTGTATTTTTTTAACTGCTGTAAACCTTAATGTTTTTCCTCCAGGAGATATTTATCAACACTGAAATGGAACACTACAGTGGGTTTGTCAGAAGATATGAACTCTTTGAGGAAAAAAAACAATGGTATATTCATCTTTATACCAAAAGGCATTATAATAACTATAACAAGCACACGGTAAGCAGTACATACACATGTGCTGAGTGGACAAATGAATGAGATTACCAATAAAAATTAACTATTCTCCTTTCACTCCAGGAGCTGCCACTTATAACATAAGACCACTATTAGAAACACAGAAATAAATGCTATAACTGAGGGATCACTGAAGGCAACAGTTTGCCAACACATCTGAAAAAAATCTAAAAGACTGATATTAAATTGTGATGAGTTTACACAAGCTTTTGGAGAACAATCAGGAAAATCTTATTCATTTGAAATGTGTATAAAACATCTACTGATACAGAACTCCCACTTGTTAGATACTACTCTAGTCCTGGTACACACACAATGACTTACAGGTTTGCCTTTTTTTAATGGCAAAACTATGTTTATAAAGGAAAGAAAAAACTCCCTGAACATTTCATTAGCAATCACTATACATAACTTATATCACCACACAAGTTTGAATAATCTGGTTGATCTATATATGTGCTGACATGAAAAAATGTCAAATGAAAAAGTCAGCTGAAAAACAATATTCCCATTTAGGAGAAACATAACCATAATTGTATATACATATATATGCACAACTAATAGGCTAGAGCTGTGCTAACACAAATATTACTTACAAATGCAATTTAAACTTTTCAATAACCAAATTTCTAAAAAAGAAAGCCATAAAAATTATAAAAGAAGCATAATTAACATTAATAATATATTTTATTTTATCCAATGTATCCAAAATATGATTAATGCAATCAACATATAAACTTGTCAAAGAGATATTTTATATCTTTCTTCACTCTGAGTCGTCAATACACAGTGGCCACTTTATATTTACAGTATCTATACATTTCTACATCAGTACACCTCTATTCAATTACATAAAAACAAATTAAGTAAAAAATCTGAAAGACTATATGAATTTCAGGTGTTTAGCATTATATTTTGACATCTGTATATACGACATTATCATTGTCACGAAAACTGCAGTTTCCAGCCTCCATCATACAGTTGACCTCTTTTGTCCAACTTACCCAGGTGGGTAGCTAGTCCCCTTCCCTCTGGGGATCACAATTTTTGCCTTATAGTCTACAAGTTTGTTTTTGTTCTGCTTTGTTTTATTTATTTCTCTATTTTTCACATATGAACAACTTAATCAGTATTTGTCTTTGTTTGACTTACTTCACTTTGCATAATTCCCTTAAGATTCATCTATGTTGTCACAGTGGCAAGATTTCATCTTCTTTAAAAGCTGAATAGCATTCTATAGTGGACATAAACCACCTCTTACTTATCCACTCATTCATTAATGGATATATAAGTTGCTCCTAAATTTTGGCTATTGAAAATAATTATGTGATTAACATAGGAAGCTTTACTCTTTCAAATTATTGTTGTCATATTTTTGTATAAATACCCAAAACTGAAATAGCTAGCGGCTCTCCTACCTGCCTGTTGACTATGCAGGTGTCTTCTCCTTTCCTTTCTTACATAATAAACCTGCCCTTTTTGATTTAAATACAAAATTGGAATAATGATGATATATACTTACATTGTTAATTTTTTGAAGCCTCTCCATACAGTTTTCCATACCAGCTGTACCAACAGTACACAAGAGTTCCCTTTTCTCTATATCCTTGCCAAGATTTGTTCCTAATTTTTTTTATAAAGGCCACTCTCACAGGTGTGAGGTGACAGCTGACTGTTGTTTTGACTTTCATTTACCTGTTAATAACTGATGATGAACATCTTTTCATATGCCTGCTGTCTATCAGTATGTCTTCTTTGGAAAAGAGTCTATTCAGATCTTCTGCCCAATTTTTAATCAGGCTGTTTTTGTTGTTGAGTTGTACAAGCTCTTTATGTTTTGGATACTAACCCTTTGTCAGATAAATGATTTGCAAATACTTTCTCTTACTGAGAAGGTTGTCTTTTAGTTTTGATGATGGTTTCTTCCATTGTACAGAAGCTTTTTAGTTTGATGCAACCCATTTTGTTTGTTTTTACTTTTGGTTCCCTTGCTATTAAAGGTAAGTCAACAAAGATATTGCTAAAGTTAAAATAATAGAGCTTACTTCTTGTTTTCACTTGTGTATTTTATAGTGTCTAGTATTACACTCAAGTCTTTAACCCACCTTAAACTGATTCATGTATATGGTCAAACTACTCACATTTAAAAATGTTCAAAAGCCACTTGTGGTAGTAACACCATAGTAAAAAGAATAGGCACAGAAGGATATGCTTCTGTTACAGTAGTTACTTCTGGATAGAATCGTATGTCAACCTTTTATAGCAATAACTAACTCATATATTTCACACATAATGGCTAAATATAATAATAAACACTAAAGTAGTAATGGGAACATAGATGGCTGAGCAAATAACCCTATTCTACAAGTTATTAAGAAAATGGGATGAGGAAGAGGAGAAAAGAAAAATAAAATTTTAAAACATCATTTACAAAAGCATGTGAATATGTAAACACACACACACACACACCCTAAAGATAAAACCAAAAAAAGATAGGCACTAGGAGTGTCTAGTGTACTTGAATATCCGGGGGAAATAATTTTACAAAAAAATAAACATAATATTATTGCATACACACATGCAACACTCATATAAGTCACTGAGTCTTTTAAATGCTACTATCACTAATACAATAATACTGGTATCTTTTTTTGAATCTTTATGTCTTAGGCACAGTGCTACAAGCACTTTATATGAACTCATTTTTCCTCATAATAATACAGTAAGTAGTTACTATTAGAATCATTTCTTCCACCTTACTATGCATAATTATTTACATTTGTGTTTCCTCATATCACTTCTTTTTATTTAGTTATTTATTTTTGTATTAAGACTTAATAGTTTCTTGCATTTTTAGTAATATAACTTGGTATAACTATTTTAGAAAGCTGATAAAAATCTAGTATATTTAACATATACATGACCAAACACTCAACAGATAAAACTGATATTGTTTACCACAATATATACTGAAATGTTTATGGAAAATTTTTTTCCAATAACAGCCAAAAATTGGAAATAATTAACCTGTTCGTTGAAAATGAACATGGAAATTTTTATGATCGTAAGGGTCACATGGAAATAAGTGGTTGAAGAAAAGTTCAAATCCAAGTCTACATTAATACTTAAGTTTGTACTTTCAACCACTGTACTATACTTGTAAGAAATTCTCTATTTATCATAGTAGTTTCAAGTTCTGCTCATAGACCCAAGAAGCAAATAATTGCTTTCCTTTGCTTATAGGGAAATGTCTGGAAAAAGAGTATAGAAAGTTCTAAGAGGAGAAAACTGCAAGAATTCAGGGAAAAGTGGCACAATAGAAGAAAGAAGATAGGAAAGAGACTTCCATTAGATAAAGAAAAGAAGCAATAACAAACCAAACATGAGAGTAAGGTCTTTTGGGCACTAGTCCTACTGGACAAGTGGTAAATACCAGCGCAAGTACATACTGAAGGCTAATTCAGGTACACTGAACGAAAGGAGGATATCTAGGAGGTAAACAACACTATATATGGAGTTCAGGAGAGAAGACAGATGAGGAAAAAAAATTTCAGCATCATCAGCATATAAGCATATCAGATTCTGTGAGCAGAGAACAGCATCTCTAATACACCATAATTTATGCATTCTTCTGACAATTAATATTAGCTCAAAGGAAGGTCTCTCTAGGCACCTTAAAATTAATTTTCTAGTCATTAAAGCAGACAGAAGGTTAGTCAAAATAAAAAATCCTGTGGAGAAGGTATCACATCCCCTATTAAGTATCTGAAGGTAATTGTATTTTTAAAAGACCTACTGCTTTTTCCTGGTAAGTGGACAAAGTGGCTTCAGGATTTTATCTTGCTACTTCAGAAAAATTTAGCCGGGCATGGTGGCTCATGCCTGTAAGCTTCAGCCTATGAAGCGGCTGGGGCTAGGGATCATGGTTTGAGTCCCACCTGGGGCACATAGTGAGATCTAGTTCCAAAAATATATAGCTGGGCGTGGTGGTACGCGCCTGTAATCCCAGCTACCTGGGAAGCTGAGACTGGGGATTGCTTGAGCCTGTGGTACCCCGGGCAACGTGAGCCTACAGTTCCATGGGCAAAAATAGCAAGACCTGGTCTCAAAAAAATTAAATAAATAAATAAACAAATAAATTTTAAATGTTTTATAGTCATAGATGTGAGAGGCAGTAAGATGCACTTTGGTACACTCACACAGTCAGTAATAAAGCATCAAGAGAGGTTAATTTTTTTCGTCAAAAGGCAGTTCCTTTATTTTACTTCAATATGAAAAGAATTCAAAAGGAAAACTAAGGTACAGTTTGAGTTCACAGACACAACATATGAGTAGGATAAAACACAGAAAAGTCATTCTCTGAACTTTACATACTCACAAGGGTATGCTTATTTTCAGAGAAGTGTATCAAAATTCCAAAATAGCACAATAATTAAGAAGAAAAAAATGGGGTATAACATAAGAAGCATACAAAATTATCATTACTTGCAGAAAATTTGCATTCTAAGAGAATCAATAAAAAATTATGAGTTGTGAGATCATTTTCACATGGTCCACTATAAACTTGAAAAATCAATATACATGCCTTCAATACTAATTTCTTAAAAATGCATAAATATGGAGTTTCAAAAAAAACTGAAAACAGGAATTCCTTATAATCCAGTTATCTCCCTTCTAAATATTTAGCTGAATAATATAGGAACACCAATTCAAAAAGATGTATGCACTCCCAAATTCATCTCTCCTTATTCATAAAAGCCAAGAGTTGGAAACAATCTATATGTTCATTGATGAATGAATACATAAAGATGTAGTTTATATACATAATTAATACTATTCAGTTATAAAAAATAGATGAAATTCTGCCACTTGCAACAGCATATATGAACCTAGAGGGTAGTAAGTTAGATGAAGAAAGACTAACATTGATTTTACTCACCTATGGAAGACAGAAAAACAAAACTAATGAACAAAACATAATAAAAACAAACTCAGATGTAAGAACAAAATATTGTTTACTAGACAGAAAAGGGAAAATGGTAGGTAAATTGAGCAAATAAGGTCAATTTTATGGTGAAGGGAAATTATGTTTTCAGTGGTAAACAATGTTGTGATACAGATGCTGATTTATAACACTGTTTATAACACTATAACCTGAAACATATATAATGTTATAAACCAAAGTTACTTCAATAAGAAATTTTTAAAACACACAATGGGAAAAATCTTTCATTTCCAATGAGAATTATCTAGAAATACATAAATACATTATAACTAGGAAATACATTAAACGTCTAAGAAAAAAAATCTCATAAGTATACAACAGTGGGCGAACACTGGGGTAGATAACAATAAAATAAAATAAATTAAATTAAATAAACAAACAAATAAATAAAGTATACAACAGTGAGGGGTATGAAAGAATAAATGCAGAAACAAATTAGTCTCCTGTTAAGAAGACTGACTATTGAAAAGAAATCAATTTATCAGCATGTAAATTTAATGCAATTCCAACAAAAATCCCAACGGATAAGTCTCCAAAAATTTCACAAACTAAGTGCTGGCATGGATGTGGAGAAAAAGGAACACTTTTACACTGCTGGTGAGAATGCAAACTAGTCCAGCCACAATAGTAAACTGTGTGAAGGACCCTCAAACTACCAAAAATGGAGCTACTGTTTGATACAGTGATTCCACTTCTGGGAATCTACCCAAAGGATATCAAAACTAATTGGAAAGGACACCTGTACTCCTATGCTTATTGCAGCACTATTTACAATAGCCAGGATATGGAAACAACCCAAATGTTCCTAAATAGACAATGGATATGAAAGGTGTGATATCTTTACACAATGGAATATTACTAAGCAAAAAAAAAAAAAGACAAACAATGCATTTGTGGCAACATGGATGGTGCTAGAAGGAATCACACCAGTGGAAATAAGCCAGAAAGAGAAAGACAAAAACCAGATGGTCTCACTTACAGATGGGATATAGGAAAAACAAGCAAAAGGTCAAGAAAAAGTGAAAACTAAAAAAGTGACAACAGAACTAAAGTATAAAGCAAGGGAGGGTGAGGGGAAGCCAGGGACCCAATATGGACCCAATTCCTTTCATTGAGAAAGGAAGGTGGGCATTGCTATCATCTGCATCTGAAAGACACAGAGACTAAGACTAGCCTGAGACCTGATAAGGCCACTTCCCTTCCCCTTTTTACTGTAAAGTGACTACCTGGGCAGACTTGGTGATTATTGGTGATTATTGACTTGGTGATTATTATCTCCTGCAGAGATGGTGACTCCCAAGGCCCAGAGGAAAAAGGGAAGTACAGACCACCAAGAGTGTGGCTGTGAATTGGGGGCCTCTGGTTAATGAGGAGAGAGGGAGTACGTAAGGAGAATGATAAAAACAGAGGAAGGGGGCAGAAAGGGAGATAGGATTTTGGAGAGGAGCGTGGAGAGCGGAGCGAGAGCCTGGAAACTGGCATCAGGTGCGGAGGTTTTAGGCCTCAGGAGAAGGACCCAGGAGCCGAGTCCTCTGGAGCTTCTTCACCTCCCCAGCACTCGGTTCCTGAGGATCGAGAGCTGTGTGAAGGCGGAGGAGAGGTGACTCTGGTGAAGTGCGGAGCCACAGTGAAACTCGGATAGGCCTGCCTCGGAGAGACCCACCTGAAACCCACCTGTGTTGGTTGGATTCATCTGCTGCCAACTGGAGTGATGGAGGATCAGGAGTCAAGGACACAACCTGGTCGGTTTCAACCAGAAGTTCCCTAAGACTGAAGTAAACCCCAGGCAGCTCTTTGAGGAGCGGAAGTGGGCCTCTATTCCATTTGGAACACTTGTGAAGGTGTGGACTCTTTTAGTTTGTTCCCCCCCCATGCCCCTGTCTGTAAATAAACCTCTATGTCTGTCCTAGTCACTAAGGTTTCATCTCCCAGTAGCTGCTGCAGGCAGAAGAACCCATAGTATAAAGGAATTTAAAAAGGGGTAGTCCCTATCCCCAGATAACTGAGGGAGGGAAGGCGAAATCAGGTAAGGGATGAGCACAAAAGATGATGGTTCGTGGATGATATGATGGTGGATGAACCTCAGGGAGCACAATAGTGTAAAATAGGTGTGTGTGTGTGAACAATAAAAATAGATGAATAAACAAATAAAATTCGTTTGACAAGAGGGGGTGGGGGGAAGGGGGCTGAAGAGAGGAGGTGGGGGGGCGGAGGCTTGAGAGAGGACAAGAATATACTAAACATTTTCAAGAAATAGTAATAGTATGGTACTTTTAACATATAAAATATGATAAAACAACAATAATTAAAACTACGTATAAGGACATAAATAGTCCAATAGTTCTGCGGGATTATACAGCAATGCCTGAATTAAATCAATATAAAATAACCAGTACCACAATGCAAGAAAATAGGTTGAGTATGAGAGCTCTTTATAAAAGAAATATGAACATAATGGTTCTCATTTCTAACAGAATTTTTAATAGCCTAACAGTGATCAAAAAACACAAAACAATAACATTTTTTATCTATCAAATTGATATGTTAGCGCTAATAGTAATACCTAATGTTGGACAGTGCAGGGAAATGAAACCTGATACACTGTGAAGATAGAATTGAAAATAGTTTCTGAGAGCAATTTAGCAGTATCAGAAGCGTCAGTTTTGTTTTTGTTTTTGTTTTTTTCCCAAGCAAGGCAACGTCTAATTTAACCAAATGAAATGATGAGATGCAGGTTGAAAGATTTAAGAACAAAGATGGTTTTCCAGATACTACACTGCCAAAAAATTTGAAACAAACATAAAGGATAAAATTTATGATAGTCATGAAACTTTTAGTAAAACATTTAATAAATGTTTAAAAATTAAGAGAAAAAAACTAAAAAGCCAGTTATAAAACAGTATTGCCATAGAATTTCAGTTTTTCTCTGAATACATATAGACAATATCACTGCACACATGACCAGAAGAATGTTCCCAAAGTATTAACAGGATGGTAGTCTTAAGACCTTTCATTATTTTCATGTTATTTCTTATATAGTTACATAGAACAATTATTACCTTTTTAAAAGCCAAGTGTTTGTGACTATAATAAATACAATAATGGAAAATATATGATCTTTGCTAAAGGCATGAACTTTCTTATCACTCAGCAGGACATGACTGATACAATGACCAGATTCTAGAACCCCGTACACCAATTTTATGACTCACACTCATGGGCCAGCGTGAGTCACAGTTTTTTTGTGACATTTCCTCAAGTCACTTTCTCCTCTAGAATTCCAGAATCTTAGTAGTAATTACGAGGACATTCATCATTTATTACTCAAGCAGCTCTGTTCTTAGTACAATATAATTACTTTAATGGGGGTATATACAGGATAGTTGGGAGTATAAAAGGAGGAAACAGAGAGGAGTCAGGAAATTTTTATTAGAAGAAAGAAAAACTCAGCTGATCCTATGAGCAGAAGTTGCAATCTGCCCTACTGATACTACCAAGATGGCATTCCATAAAGAGAGGGGAAGTATTTATTTGAAAATCCTTTATTGCCTTTTTCTATACCACCTAGATATCATTCTCTGCTCTTTTTGTTGTCTACTACTACACATATTTCTGAGTATGTGATTGTACATTGTATTTATTTACTTGTGTGTCACCCCTACTAGAGCAAAAATCCCTTGATGGCAGAGATAACTTAGTTGTCTCTGTATCTTTGGGGATTTTCTTAATTTTAACATTTAACTGAGTTAAATAAATCTAGAAGATGGTCAACTAGAATTCTGAACTAGACATTATATATATTATTGCAATAGTTACCCCTGGATTTTTTGTAGATTTCTCTTAATTTCTGAGTCAATATTAAATTGTCTTAACAATTGGTGGGTGGTTTCAAGAATGTGAAAATAAAGACTTTTAGTTAACTGCAATTAAACAAGAAGAAACAATCAATTATAACTTCAAAAAATTAAGAAAAATGATGTCACAAATTTCTCAAGAAAATGAACATACCGTATATTTAAAATGAAAATACAAGAGGTACACAGTGGAAGAAAAGAGAAATTCTATTTTTCAATGAAAAAATAAGCTAAATATACTTTGGCAGGATGGAGCAAGAGTATGATTAGGCATCAGGAACATCCCAGAACAAGCTTCTATATGATTAAGTCATAACCTGGCAACTGGAGTGGGCAAGTGTAAGGGAACAGCAATATCAGAGCTGTAACTTTAAGATGAAAACAAAAGGGATTTTCCACCTTAGAGGACAGGCCACAGATCATTAATTGTGTATCTGGACATTCTCTACTCATACAGGGATAGAAGGTTTAAAAGTTATTCCTATCTCCCTAATTAAAAGTCTTTTACCCTATCTGATAATTGCGCTAAATCTGATTCCCAACGTTAGGAAAATAAAAGCACAAAATAAAATTCTTGACTTACTTATAGATACGTAATTGCCCCTTCCCTAAATGGCCTTATCTGTACAACTATGCTATTTAACTTGGCTCTCACTTTTTAAAAACTAAAATAACATTGCATTATAACATAAGTATCAAGTATTCATAGTTGAGAATCAACATGTGTGTATCTACATTAAGATTACCACTAATAGTCCAATTCTTAACACCATCAGTTTATCTGCCCCTAGAAGTCTGACCCTTCTCAAGCTCTTAAAACAACAACACACACACACACAAATAAAAACCCTTATCACCAAGTTTATAAGAACTGTTTATGAACTAAGCATTAAGTAGGCAAAAAGAAAGTGTTGTTCATGCAACTCTCTTGAGAATAAAATTGCTAGCAGTCCATCACCCTTGAATGACCTATTTTCAATAGCTTTCAAAAAGGTTTTTCTTTGACACCCAAAGATGAGACAGACCTTGCAGAAATCTAAGTCTTTTCAAGAGATTTCAGCAAGCTGTTTAGAACAAAGGTTTTTTTCTTCCCTGGTCTCTTTATAGTGCCTAACTATATTCAAGAAACTTGAAGATACTGGATCAATTAAATAATATACTTACTTTATAATGCCCCATAGTGAAACTGAGATATAAATGTAACTAAACATACATCTCAACATGTTGTTTGATTCATATGTTTATTATAACCTCTTCTGTTAACCTTCTCTTTCCTATTAATAACAGCATATTAAAATCTACCATATATAATTCCACCATGGAATTTCAGGTACTAATTTAGTTACTACGTAATTTATAACCCCACCACAAATGTGTATAGTAAAAACAGAATCATCATTTTCTGAGTAAGAAAACAGAGGCAAAGAAGAGTTAAGTTAATAAGCTTCCCCAGGATCCCCGAGCTAGAAAGTACTAGAACAAGAATTCAAATCTGAATATTCACTCCAAACCCCACCCTTTTTTCCATTCAGCAACCACTCTCATCATATGGCTTCTAAACAGCATGCTATGATACTATTACATTTAATTTCTCCAATAATGTTCATCCTTTTGTTCATTCTAATGAAAAACAAAAACTTGCAAATTGACCATAAATCTGAGGAATGCAGTAAAGGATGGGGATTAAAACAGAGGCGGGAAGAGCACAAGGGAATATGGTAATGGTTGGCGGGTGATATGTTGGTGGGAGAACTACAGGGACTACCTCTGAGGGGATAAACCAATTGCTGTACAAAAATAAACCAATTACTGTACAAAAATGAATAATGATGGAGGTAAAGGAGGAAAGGGAGAAGAGGGAGGAGGTGGAGAGGGAAGGGGAGGGAAGAAAGATGAGGATGATATTTATTATGGTAATTCAGGTCTTTCAATCAGATTTAATTAATCAGACACCTGATTTAAAAATCCATCAAAGAACCAATAAGAAGGATTTGTAGTAATACTACTCCATATTCCAAATAAAGCATATTTGCTTCTTCAATATAGTGAATATACCACAGTAATATAATTTTTTGATCATTTTACGTATGCTTACTCCACAGCATCTGTAAGAGAATAAGAACAACACATCTGACCAAGCTGTTAGATCCTGAGGTCAGAGACCATATCTCATTAGACATGGCCCATTCCTCCAAGGCCCATTCACGGTAGACTTATGTGGAATTGTTGATGAAAGATAGAAAGAATGATTATCAACTCATCATGGCACCTAAAACATTCTGAACAACAAAAAAAGAGCCCATGTTTAAAAAAACATGGTTTTGGTCCGCAAGTAAACTTCTTACCTCTCGATCCTTTAGTTTCATGGCGAGCACCAACTGATGCCTGTGGTTAGTGAGAGCCTCTCGGTAATTTCCTTTGGAGAAGAATGCAGAACCCAGATTCCCATGAGCTCGGCATTCCCCTGTCTGGTCACCTAATTGGATTTAAAAAATAAAAAACATAAAACTTCTCAGTTTAACATTATCCATAATATATAATATCCTTTTCATTAAAAAGCTACGAATTTTACTAAGATTTCGCCTGCCTTCTTTTAGAGATATATTCTCTTTTTCTACTTGACTATTTGTGACAAGTTATGGTCCTGGAATTTAAATCTCTGGTTGACAATTGTTACTGTTGTTAAGACATGGAACTACAATCAGAACATTGATGTCCTGAAAAATGAGAGGTTAAAGGCTTTGACAAAACCCAGCTATAATGCAGGACCTCCCTGTTCTGCCAACAACTTTTGGTCAGTCATTTGACTTCAAACTGTTGTTTGCTTACAAGTACACTGATGGTATACCTACTAACTTCCTTCTCTTTCTGGAATCCTACAAGTCCTCAAATAATCACCATGATGACAGAATATCTTACAAATAAGGAAAAGACAACACAAAGCAGTTAGGCAACTTGCTGAGCGTCACAAAGCTATTAAATGGCAAGACTCTAAACACAGTGGTCTGGCTCCATTATCTACATTTTTAACCACTCTGTTGAACTGTCTCCTCCAACAACGTAGTGATGCATTCTTATGTAGGCAAAAACTGAAATTAAGATGAACTATTTGTCCACCAAACTATGGTTTGGCATATTAAACCTATGAGCCCAAACCTCTGAAGAGAACAATATATATGTTAGTCCATATATCTTGACCTTTTAGATATTTTGGTCCATGGTTACATGAAAAGTCCTAACATGCTAAGTCCACTAAAACAGAATGTTCTAGAGACACAGTCATTTTTCATTGCATATGCTATTCCCATTCATGACCAGTCAGTCAGCTTAGTTTTCCCATTTGCACTGAAAAAGGAAAGAAATATGATTCTACCTAAGGTCTTGGCTACATCCAAGTCCTGCTGCATGTAACCAGTGCTCTTCTCTGTGTTCCCCAGAGACCAGTAAGCACTGCTCAGGGCAGAGAAAACGGAACCTCTCAGTTTCAGGCTGCAGGTGCCAATCTTCAGAGCTGCTTCTAAGACTACCACAGAGGCTCCATGATGGCCAGCTGTCAGGAGTTCCTGCCCAACCACAGATACGACCACAAAGGGACTCTTGTCCAATTTCATTTTCTGAAGCTGCTGATAAGTAGGCTCGAGGGAGTCTGAAGAAAAACAAAAGCAAAGAAGAAAATGTAAGATGATAAACAAAATTATCTTTCTAAATGCTCTAGAAACAAGTGTTTGTTATATCTTTCAATGGCCTATTTCAAGCACAAGTCCTTCAACATTTCATCTAACATCATCCTCACTGTGCATATACCCACATGACTCCAACACCAGCCTCAACCCAGCAGCTTCCTTCTCACTGATATATGCACATGCCACACTCTTTCTCTTCTGGTTTTTCTTTGATCATGGCAAGTTACTGCCCCTGAATACTTCTCCCGCCCCTGCCCTCTCAAAATATTATAATCACATCCCTCAAATCCCACCTCTACTATATAGTATCCCCAGACCCTCCAGCCCACATTTTTGTACCTAAACTTCTGCTTCATTTTTTATGAGCATTGCACCATTTGGCATTTAAGCATTTTAGAATTGCTCCATGCACGTTGCTCTTTTTAATATTTTCCCAGCAAAATTAGAAGATTATGCAATACTTTGTATAACTATAGTAACTTGCACGATGTGGTCACTAAGTTAAAAATTCGCCATTGCTATAAAAAGTGAAATCCCTGGCCACATCTGGTGGTACCATGAATGTTTTTTAAACATGAATCTGAATGGCTGATGAATAAACTGTCTATACCTTTTCTCCTAGAAGATGCGATACAAGAAGCACTCCTAACAAAGTACCTATCACCCTCACTGACAACCTAGTATATCCTTTGCTACTTCTGAGCCCTGTATGATCAAATAAAAAATCATTACCCATTTTTGCTGTGGTGACAAATGAAACCATAAGAAAATCATCCAAGTTTAAAGGTAAGATGGAAGATAAGATTAATGACTTTCTCATTTTATTTTCATACGGTGTTTAGAAAACACATTGATCACGGGTCAGGAAGTCACAAAGAAATTTTTTCCATGTGAAGCTAGGTTTGAATGTGAATGACCTTTAAGCTCCTTCTCCCTTTCTTTAAAAAGACAACTGCAGAGTTAATGAATATAGCCCCACAATGAGATGGCACTTAGAATACATTTGCTGTTAGCTTTCCTGAAAACTATTTCATATTAGTTACTGCACTGTGCATATGTAAAGAACTATAAAAAGGTTGGTCTCTTTAAATCGTGAATCTCTCATCCAACAGTACTACATTAAAATGTAATTTTTACAATTTATGGCTTTGAATCTCAACTCTCTACTAAGGAGCTCCTGTCTGAATCAACATTACCACAAAAACCTCAAAACCCACTGGTGCCTAAAGCATTTTTTCCCTTCAATAAGATCACTAAACAGAGAACAAAGAACATTTTTACACCTGTCAAGACACAAACAGTGCATAGTACCAGTAAATTGTAGCTAACCAATAGGGTTAAATACAGCCACAAGAACCCAGAAATTGCAGAATAGAGAAGAACAATACCATACTAAAACACTGTGAGCAGAATTCTGGCTGTACCCAGTAATGAGTTTGGCAGTCAATGATGATCACATTAGTAACCCACTGGTCAATTAGCAGAAGCAAAAGTAACAGAATTTTGGAGTTGAAAGACCTTCAAAAATCCCTTATTTTAGAAGTGAAGTATGTGAACATGTGAGTGATTCACCCAAGGTCAACAGCCTGAGACAGAGACAAGATAAGAACCTGTTGCAAGGCTTATAGTACAAGGTCGAAGATACCACATTCTAAGTTACTAGCAAACAAAACAAATTTTGGCTGGTTTTAAGCATAAAGATAAGCACAGAGTAGAGAAAGGATGGAAAATCAGGCTTCCTGATCACTCTCAAAATCGTGCCACAATAGCTTTCCTGGGAATGCCAAATAACTGTTCCAACTAAACAAAAGACCACAGCTTACAATGTTACCTCTACCACCACCAAATGTCCCTCCTGGGAAATGGATGTCACTAGTGCCACCCATCACCACCAGAACACAAATTGAGGACTATCATTTCTTCTTCTTTGAACCCTTAGCTCCAAATTCAATGCTGGCCTCCCAGCTGCAAAGGAGAATTGGAAAATCAAGATACATTGTCTTCAGCTTGTAGAGTGGAAGGTACAAGTCAGAAAACCAGACAGGGAATTTCCAAAACACAAGAAGAGAATTCAAGCACCAACAACCCAAAAAGACTGATGGCCAGTAAAAATACTATGCTTCAGCTCATGATCTTTTTTTGTAACCATAGTAACCAATGAATGCTAAGTTTGAAAAAAAAAAAGACTTTCTAATTGACTTTCTAAAATTATGCAATAGTAGAAAAAAGAGAACAGTGGCACAGTTAAAAGACTAAAGGAAAAAAGTAAAATTCTCAAAAGAAAAAGAATTCTATACAACTTTTCACTAAATAAAAGTGAAATTGAAGAAAGAACCAATAAATGACCAAAATTCCATTTGTAGTGTATAGGGAAAGGAATGTAAATACATTAAGGAGAAAAGATAGAATTGTGCTTTTAGTGATGAACTTAATGTAGTACATATAGATGTACATTTATAATATGCACAATTGAAACATAATGCCACTTCAATAACTGTAATGTTATTTCAATAAAAAATGTTAAGTTATAATGCAAGCTAATATGCAGAATATGTTATAAGGATTTGGTAAAGGGAAGATTATGCTATCAATGGTAATCAGAAGGTTTCATAGAAGCAGAATTTGATTTATTGAAAAAAGGGGTAGGATTTAGACAACTCTTTGTTTTTATTCTAAAAGTAGAGGTTGTTTTATGCAGAAGCTTTAGCCTAAATAAAGGTACCAGAACAAAAGTGCAGAGAATGATAGTGATAGGGGTGATTGGGGAGCTGTGGTCCTAACTTTGTAACAAAGGGTTGAACCATTTGCCTTGGTGGATGGAGACTCAAAGAAGGGAAGCCAAGGTTTCTTGTGGGAGAAGGACCTTTAGGAAGGGGACTTAGGAAGTAGGTCAGTTAGAGCACAGGGAGAAAAAGTGGAAGAGCAGTAAGGAGGCTGGAGCCCCGCAGCTGCAGCTGCATGTGCAGCAGTGGGGTAGGGAGCATGCTATGGGCTTCCATCCCCAGCCTAGGCTGGCAGGGAGCCTGGGAAACATACTGGACAAACTTGTGACCTGTGTAAGCAGATTTGGAAACTCAGTATTTGGAAACTTGCTTTAACTTAGAAACTGCAAAGCTTGGGAATTGTCTGAAGATCTAAAAAGAACTTGCAGTGTTGCTGTTTTCTTCATGAGACATCAGAAGTGGTCACTGTTGCTGTTTACAGTGAGTCTTGGTGGTTCAGGATGCTTCAGGGTTGAAGCAGGAAGAATGCTGGAGCTGTGCCTTTTGAAGGCAGATCAATGACAACATCTTTATTTCTTCATTGGATCTGAATCTCTCGCTACTGGCTTGAAGGTGGGACAGATGCCGTATTTTGGATGCATGTGGCTGAGGGAGCCATGCACAGCTTTTTGGACTACAGCCTGAACTGTGCAGTCAGATAATTAAAGGGGTCCCTTGTACACTTGTGATGCTTGTCTATTGTCTCCTTTTAGTGAACAAATTTTGTTTTTGCCTCTTTTTAAGATAGTTTGGTCTTGCACATGCAGGCTGGGGACAAAACTGGGGAGTGGCTGGGTTTAAAGGGCCAGATACTCCCACTTGTAAGTTTAGTTAAGTACCCTGCTTTGCTTGTTTTGTTACCCAATTTCAATAGGGAATGCTGAACAGGACAACTTGAATGGGCCAAAGAATGTTTACAAAGAAGAGTTGACAAGAAAAAAATGGAGAAAATAAACTTAACAATAATAAAGAAGAAATAATGGAGAAGAAACTGAGCTAAGGAAAAATAAACCTGAATTTCAGAGCCACAGAGTCTCTCACTTTGTCAAATGAATAGTGTCTATGATGATGATTACATAAATCTATATAGGCAATCTTTGGAAGTGTGTATAGGTATGCAGGTACATACATATTTAAATATATGAATATACATCTATGAATATATGCAAATATAGACACATACATACTTGTATTCCTATATGTATATGTGTAGATATACATGTAAATGTACATCTATTCACTTGTACAAATACAACATACACAAATCCATTTTATTTTATGTAAATTTAAAATCTTTTACTATCAAATTTGTATGCTTTGGGCTGCAGTCATGTCTCATTGGTCAGTGCTCACTTACTAGATGTTCTGGTTAGCTGCCATACATGCTTCTGATGAATACCAAGCATTTAGGCTAAGGTTTTTTTCTTAACATATAAATATTAAATAGCTTAGCTTAGGTGATCTCTAAGAGTCTTTCAAACTCTACTACTTTCAGATTTTAATTCCCATTCTCAAATACACTTATCCTATTAGCAAAGGTACAGATGTGGTAATTTTACCAGGCTAGGTGGAATAGAAATTTGGCAGCCTATAAATGTTAAGATAATCACTTCTCGGCATTTTGGCTAAGATCAAGTGTAAATGTTAAGATATTTTACTTTCTGGAAACTATACATAATACATGAAACAGTGAAAGTCAACCCAACTCCGTGGAAATACTACAACACTGACAGAATACCAGTTTTGTGCTTTTGAAATGTAGAGACTTTAAGAAATTAGAGTGAACAAAATCACATTTCCTGACACTTGACTTGCTTCTAGAAATGTAGTAGAGGCTAATAATAAACAAAAATCACATCCAGCTATTTTCATCATCTTTCTGAGGTACACATATACTCACATATACAATCCCCCGGTTTGGGGATTTAATATCATTGAACTCCATGGTCTTCCAACTCTGTGGCTTGTTATTTCTATATATAAAGGGATATAAAGGAACTTTATCTGTTGTTGTAAAATTAAGTGATGAGGATTGTCATCATTTAAGTCATCGGTATTCTCTTTTTTCTTAGTAATACATAAATGCTGACACAGTGTTCAAAGCACAGGTCATAGCATTGGTAGAATGTGCATTGAAACCAAACAGGAGAAGGGTGCTTTCTCTACTAGCACCTTCTAGTGTGTGAAAAGAAGTGACCTCTAGTAGAAGTCAGAGATAAGAGAAACCAGTGTTTTCCAGGAACTGCAGATAGTTTTATTTGGGACAATCTTAAAGATAACAATAAAAGAGAAACAAGCTCTTTTATACTATGGAGGTTGGCCTCCATTCTGTAGGCAATGGAAAAATAAACAAGAGAATGACAGAACAGATTTAAATTTTAGAAAGTTCATTCTGAAGGAAAACAAAGCATGAACTGGTTTGGAAGAGATAAAAGCCAGGAAAATCAGTCTGGGGCAAGATAATGATGAAGTCCTATATTTGCAATGACAAAATGGAGAGCAAGGGATAAATTTCAGATACATTTAGAATTTATAGACTTTAAGGAACAAATGCATTTAAAAGATACAATGCCTTATTCCAGAGGAATGACTATCTCCTATGGTTCGCCTTCAAGGTCACTAATGTTTAAACAGATTTCAATTTCTCTAAGATACTATATGAAGACATTCTGGAACCCTCCAAGTTATACCAATAGCATTTTCCTAGCACACACGAATAAAAAAGATTCAACTTTTCTAAATGCCTGGCAATATCAGTATCAATTTTTCTTTGAATATATTACCAAATTAGTCTACGGCCATACCACCCTGAACGCGCCCGATCTCGTCGTCTGGATATATTACCAAATTATATAACTGAACTACAAACCCAAAAGGCTGGGAGAAAGAATCCTGGACTATATCTCCAAAACAGAAGACAAGAAAGGAAAAGGCAATTACTGACACTGTGGCATGATGACAAGGTAAGAAAGCAAGCAAATTACTATGAGAGTGAAACACTCCCTTAAAAAAAACAAAATTTAGAGTTAAGATTCATAATAGTCACTCAATTTTAATTTTCAACTTTTCTTTGGATAAACTCTTAAAGAGGTATGAACTAAAGTAAAAACCCTTGGGTTCATCATGAAAGAAGCAGCAATATATAATTTCACTTATGTGTGGTACCTAGTGTAGTCAGATTTACAGAGACAGAAAATAGCACAGTGGTTGCCACGAGAGCAGGGAGAGGGTTTAATGGGTACCAAGAGTCATAGGGGAAAAATGAAAAAGCCGCTTGCATACATTGTAAGTGTATGTTTTTTATTATTAATTGTGATTTTATTTTTTTGTAAATTTACTTAATGTCACTGAATTTTATAACAAAAAGCGGTTAAAATGGTGACTTTTAGGTTATAGCTATTTTACCACAATTAAAGAAAGAAAACCTTTCAGTTTTTTTATCTAGGTCACTTCACATTTTGGTGGCTTTGCTTGTATATATTTATTTATATCTACTTCATTTTGAAAGGACTCAAGGGCCTTCCACTGAAATAAGGTAAAAAACACAGATGTCAGAATGTATAGAAATTAAGACTAAAACAATGAAATTCGGCACATAAGGAGACAGGTCTGGCACAGCTCCATTAAGGTGGCCGGAATCCGGATCCAGGGAGAACAAAGCAAAAAGGATAAAGGATCATTCAGAATTCCTAGGCCTTTAAGATAAATATACACCAACACTCAGGAGAAACACAGCTTTTCCTGGCACTGAGGCCTGAGAGAAAGTCCTCCAGCAAATGCTCAGAAAGAGAACGGCACAGGACAATGTTGGCTGCATACACTTGACACTGTGCTGCCCTAGATGCAAGTGCAGAATTAACATGGCTGCTCCTTCCATGACTCCGTGAGGAGGGTGTCCCTGCAGACAGGAAGGTGTCCTGTGAGAACTGACTTCACATCCTAGAGCTCATTTTGAATCTCAAAACACTATGAGATAGATATTATTATTTCCTTTTTACATATAAGGACTGAGGTAGACAAAAAGGAAGCACATTGCCCAATGAGTGGAATAACACATGGCAGTGCTAACACTAGATTCCAATCTTGGGGTGGGGAGGAGGTGTGAAGAGGGAGGGTTCTATTTTTTAAAAAACATAACATTTCAAAAGCAAGCTTCCTGTGAAAAGTGCTGCCACCTACAAAAGAATCAGACAGAATGAGTTAGTTACTGAGGGTAGACAATTAGGGGAAGGGAAGAAAAGATGAGTCCCAACTTAACTCTGAGAGGAAATCCTAGATATTTAACAGCAATTTTCCACCAGCACTTAATAAAATCAACTCTGGAGCTCATAGAAACACCACAACAGGTGATAGCCCATAAATGTAATAGTCTTTAGATTACTGAATTAACAGGAGGAGAGAAAATATACACAAGAGAACCCTTAGCAAAAAGCAGCCCTGGCGTCTTTAGAGGAACAAATAACAGTGAACTCAATCTCACTTTGTAATTATATTATTAAATCTGTGGTTGGCAGTATTACTGTGCTACAGCATCCAAATTTGCATAAGCATTTATAGGATACAATGAGATGAAATTGTTGAAAGACTATCTAAAGAGGAGAAATGAAAAACAGTAAAGGGATAACCTGAAAAGTCATGAGAAAATGTATCAGTGTTATTTACACTTTCACATTTTCATTAATGACATAAAACTATATTACATATAATGATGCAAATATATACACAAAAAAAGTAGATTAACTGGTATTTGGTTAGTGAAACCATAAAAATAAAACCAGATTAAATTCAGTTAGTAATATAGGAAGTAACACTTTTTCTTAAGTTCAATGTGGATAAACAACTTATTAACTTGAGCACAGGGAACTTCCCAGAATTGCGAAGCACAGGAAAGAGGTACACATCATGGGTACCATTGTTTGCGTACAGAAGCACCTGGACTAAGTAGTTCTGTCTGTTGCATTCAAGAATGAAAAAACAACTGACACAGCATAGCAGACCTGTACCTAACATGACCCAGATTGCACAGTTATGCACTCTGGCAAAAACTTTTAAAATTGTAGAAGGCCAAAATAAATGTGGGAGGAACATGGGCAACCCACAACAAAAGGTGTTATGGACTGCAAGCATATGACAAAAAGAGAGGACATGCACTGAACAACAGCATGCAAAGCAGCAGTCTTTCTGTAAAATGTTGACAAGCAAAGTCTGTCTGGAGTAAACATAGTCATAGACATAGACACAGTCATTTAAAAAAAATGCTAAAATTAAAGTGCCTAAGGAAAGAGGAGAAAAAATATTAAAGTGTAGCTTTCTCAAGGGTGGGCCCTAGGTCACTAAGATGGGAAAGAATATGACACAGAAAACCCTAAGACAGCAGCAATGAGCTATTTTTCACAAAGCAGGGAACATTTCCTTACATTTATCTAAACAAATTGCTTCAAAGGCAAAATGGTTAAGTATGATTCTGCTGATCTCAACACATTTACTCCAATATTCTAAGGCAGCAGCAGAAACACCTCTGAATAAAGAACGGATAATTTCATGAACTAAATAAAAAATGTTCCATGTAAATTGCTTGTGGAGAGGTATAGGGAGAGAACAAGAAAACACTAGAAAAATGGAAAGGAGAGACAGATTGATTTTTCTGTTGTCCATTTTCTCCCCAAGCCCCGGAGCTCCAAAGCACATCTGCTCTAAGTCAGAGTTTATTAACTGCAGGTCCCCCAGTGGGAGCAGACATTAGGTTCCTTCAGCAAAGACTCAGCTTCATATGAGGTTATAAAATCACGAGAGGTTTCCTTGCCACTTTTTTTTTCCCTAAAACATGAAAACTGACTTTCAGGAAAATATTTTTATATAATTCTCAACTGCATAGAGATTATGAGAATCATTGAGTACATCAAACTTTTACTTAGCATATGTGTTCAACCAAGTACTTTACTAACGAATCTATTAAGATTATCTAAGGCTGGAAACATTTTCAAAACTAAATTAAACATCTGATAAGACTGCCATCACATTTTTAGGTTCATTCAAAAAACACACAGTTTCGGAGACAAAAACAGAGTTCTCTTGGTCATAATCTAATTATTGTGAAACATTATTAACTGTTTACTATTTCCCATCAACCTGCCTTATGTTTCCATCACACTGTGAAGATGACAACTGATGTAACCTTTTAGCTCAATCTGCCTCAGAGTTCATTCCTCAAAAATCAATGTTCTTCAAAGTAGTCAATATCTTTTGGGTCTCAGAACTTCTCCAGTCTCCGTGGTACTATTTTCAACCCACTATTTTCCCAGAAAATCAACTGGCTAAAATATAAGTAATAACAAGGGAAAAACATAAACAGAAATAAGTTTCTGTTTCTTTCCTTTTACTTCCACATGATCTTTGAGTTGCTTTTCTGAAAAATGTTAGGGGTAGTCTACAATTAGATCCAGATTTACTCTTATAAAATATTATAATGTTCAGTGTCTTCTCTTATTTGACTGTTTCCAAAAAGCATACTGGTCCAAGTAAACAAAATAATTTACTACTAGGAGTGTGATTTTGAAGTACAAAATCATAACAGAAAACTAAGGATTCTTTAGATAATGCTAAAATCCAGAGGAGTCGATTCACTTACCCATACTGGTTAGTTCATGAAACACTGAAAAAATATAATCGAAGTGTACAAACTCCCAGGATACTGGCCTTACCCATATTCAATTCTCCCTGATTGAAGTCAGTTATTGGCAGTGATTCTTGGTCTTCCGCTGTCTAAAATGTCCACTCTTAGCAAATTTGCCAATCTATCAATTCTCAATGCGTGTGAAAATCTTCAAAAGATAGAAACTCTGTATTTTACGGCTGGGCCAGATTCTTATGTTTACCTCTCATGGGAGACTTCATGGCAGCTTCTACCATCCCAACCAGAAGTTGAAGACTTTTGGGATCCTGAGCCAGTCCAGAAGCAAAGGCTGCTAGGGCATCGGCATGACGTCCAAGGTACTGGAGGGCAACACCCTGTCGGAAGTATGCCTGGAAATAAAGAAAAGATAGTGCATATTTTACTATATGCTATATAGTATTATAGCCTGTGCTCCAACAAAACTGATGATGATTCGTTATTAGAATAGCAGGTGAATAGAACTAAGATTGAATTGATCTTGGCTCAAAACCCCAATAAACAGTTAATAATTAAATTTTACTTCTAATATCAAAAACTTTAAGTGTATACCTCTTTCAGGCAAACTATATTCTAAACTTTCACTCTTTTCACTTACAGGACACATTATATTTTATCACTTTTACTGTTATTTTTGGTGCTATTAAAATATTTTTATCCCACCTTTAATGCCATAAACTCCTCATGAGTTCCATAGCTCCTCAAAAATAGGGATTTAGAGATGTCTTTATATCTCACCAAAGTATCGCATTTTGCAAAAGAAATGCAAATCACCCAAATTACATTTATTTTCTATTTCCTCCTTTTATATAAAGGGAAAATCAGTGGGTGGTTATTAAGATCGTTTTAATGATGAATAACAAAATATAGCAACATTTAGTGAAGTATTTCAGTCATGACATTTAAAAGTCATCTAAAATACATGCGATTTGCTTAGACACAGTAAGATAGTTGTCCTTTGTATTCTTTAATTTGATTAGCTTAAAAGCTAGTATTGTCAACTGTGATTAAAAGAAAGATCTTTCCTTCCAGCTAATTGCAGAAAGGGCCAAGAGATAATAAAATATTCAAATTTTAAAATAGTCTTGAGATCATACAGTTTGTTTTCAAGTACACAGAGTAAAAACAAGTAAATGAACAGTTTTATATAACCAGCAAAAGATCTTGTACCTGATTAAATAATACATGAAACTGTACTATTAATGCATTCATTGCTATTATGACAATACTTGTTTCTAAAATATCTGGACTCCAATTTAAATACTCTTCAAATACTACATGTTTATAACCCAAACATGTAGTATTTCAGTTCACTATACTTTGAAAACATTCACTATACTTTGAAAATGTCACAAGTTATATTCATGGGAAGAAAATGAAAGTTTCAAACAACTCACAAAACTGCTACTCAATAGATGTAATTCATAATTGTATAATTTTATATCACAAACACAGAGAGCAAGAGACAGAGTACCTTCCATGTTGATAAAACATATTTACTTACCTTATTTCATTTTTATAACTACCCTTTGAGGTAATTTAAGATAGGTTATGCAACCTATTAAGAAACAATCCATAAACAGAATGAATACTCAAATTATTCTAGGCTATTCGGGCTTCTATTAGTTTAAACTACTGGCAGCTGTTAAAACTGAGACCCCAGTAAGACAGTAACCTGTAAACACACTTTCATTACTAATTCATAAGATCACTTCCTTTCACTGAACTCAGCTACTGTTTTAATCTTTAATGTGAAACATGTAGGTATTTTTCACTCCCCTTTTCATTTCACATTTTAGGTGATTTCTATAACCCAAGAGGCAATATATACCACATTCCAGCTAATAACTAATTTACATAATTCCAGAAATGTTATATTATAGCTGAATTAACAACGGTGTATGCATATGTCAAATACCTATAAACTGTAATTATTATTTATGAAGACAGAAAAGAATATCTGTAGTTATTGATTTCATGTATTGCATTTTAAGACACAAAAATCTATTGTAGTAATCATTTCATAACCTATGCAAGTCAAATCATTCTATATACGTTTAACTTACACAATGATGTCTGTCAATTATCTTGCAACAAAATTAGAAGAAATGAAATAAAAATAGATTTTTTTACCTGTTCAAACTTTTTACCTGTTTAAAGCAAAACATATTCATTCATCCCTTTAGTGAGAGAACAAGTGATTTTCCTAACAAATGAAATCATTGAAAAGTATAATTTATCTATTTAGTAAGTAAATGAAGCATTGTTAATAGTAATAACTTTGTGTCAAATATGTAAAGTCATTACAAAATAATATACACAGTTTGTTTCTTAGGACATTCAAAATTAGATGAGAAAAGATATAACTGGATCATGCCACCAAACCTTGCCTTCCTTTCCTCAACAGATTTTTATGTTCTGGTGTTATTTTGAAGAATGACGAAAAGTAAACCTCAAAGGACTCCCGTTCCTCTTTTAGGCTCTTTGAGAATACCCAACCCAACTTTATAAGATCTTCTCAATTTAAAGCTTAGAATTGTGTCCCTATCAAGAAAAAAATTAGTCAAACTAGGAAAGACCCTGTTCCAAACTCAGAGCAGGGTTCTCCCAGTTTTTTTTCTATGCAGTTTTTATGATGAATACAAACAACTGTGGAATGCAAATTAGTTCTCTATACATTTGGGAGAGATACACACTATAGAGTTCAAATTGATGAAGAGGAAACCTAGATTATGAGCTATTTTGAGAGAATAAAAAGAATTCAGCACAGTGCTTGACAAATTAAGCACTCAATAAAACATGCTATATTGATAGCTTCATTTCATTAGTTAATGAAAAAGAATCCAAACAACTACATACTTACTGACTAATAACATAAGGGGAATTCAATAAATATTTTATTACTCAAAATACTGTATTTATTTAGTTCCTATCACTGCTTCATTCCTCCCCTTACTCCATAAAAGATTATTTGCAGCTGGAAAGTACACTGCTCTAAGGTTCTAAACCATCAGACTTAAAGCAGTTGGTATTATCTGGGAGATAGAGCTGCCACTCGCAGGATCCTCTAGCTGCATCTTCCAAAGCAAGGTCAAAATGTGCTCAGATTCACTGATATACCACAGCTTCAAGAAAATTAATGAGAATCTGCTGTAACTGATCTGCTTTTCTGCAGCTAATGGCTACTACTAATTTTTCTCTTATTCACCATACCAGGCCTCACAGGAAACTGCGTCATCTGGAAAAGGGGCAAATTTTGCTCATTTAGGATTGAGCAGAAACTGTATGTGTGCAGACTTCAAAAGAAGGTGGGGCCTATGAAGCAGTGTTGAAGGCAGGCAGACCAAATGCTTCAGATAATACATTCCTCTGTATGTACAGAAACACATACACGCACACAGACACACACATGTCATTGGTTATGTTTCATATGGGAAAGGAAGGGCAATATAGATTGACTATTGTAAGCATCTACACCCTAAGAACAATAGCTTTAAATCTAAATTATTAACCAAGAAGACAAATGTAGAGGAAGCTCGTCAATAGACTGGGCTACAGGTGGAATGCCTACATTCTTAAGGGCTGCAGAGTTACTCATTTTGTTATTTTCCACAAAGAACCCACAGCCCATACACCCTTTTAAATAACTTCACCAGTATAAAAAGAACTAGGTTATAAGAACAAACTTTCATTCCTTCCTTCTACTGACATTCCCTAAAAATCTATGGTGCCTGGCACATGAGGTACAGCACAAATTAAAAAGACAGGACTGGTCCTTTCAAAAAAATAAAAAACTATAAATGTCATGAGTGCTTTCTGCACTAATAAAAATTTATTTATGCTCTGTTGTTAAAATTTCTACTATTTGCTTTTCACCTGGTAGACATTCTTCCTATCTCAGAGTGTGCCATAGAAAGTGTGTCCCTCCAAAACTTAATCTCTAATGTGGTAATATCAGGAGGTAAGGCTTTTGAGAGGTGGTTAGTTCAGAGTGAATTCTTCATGAATGGCATTGGTGCCCTGATGAAAGACCCTCCTGAGAGTTCCATCGCCCCTTGCACTACGGGAAGTCACAGCAAGACAGCCATCTATAAAGCAGAAAGTGGGTCTTACCAGAAACCTAATCTGCAGGCACCTTGATCTTGGACCTCTCAACCTCTAAAGCCTTGAGAAGTAAATTTGTTGCATAAGCCACAGTGTCTATAGTATTTTTTTTTATACAAGTGCAAAAAGACTAAGATTGGGTTAAGGTAAAAAACACCCCAAGACTAATAAACATGTCAAACAGCGAGACAGTCCCCCTTCAAGTATCCATGGAAGCAATGAATCAGATCTTGAAGTTCTTACTTTCAACACCACATTACTGGTTCACAATTCTAAAAAATAATGAACCCAAAGATGGAATATCTTAATAAGCAATGTGGTAAATTACTCTGTTCATAAATCCATATGCATATTCATAACATCAAATATATGTACATGTGTATATGTAATGTAATATATATGTAATGTGTAATAGAATGTGTAATGATATCTAAAATAGTGTTACTTATATGTACAGTACATAAACTATTACTAAGTCAAAGCATTCACAAATATTCTGCCTTCAACCTACTCTACTTTCAAATGTTACACTTTAACATTCCTAAATTGGACGTTGATTTAGTTTGAGTTTGAACTTTTCATATCTTCTTAAGAATATTTTTGCTAGCTATAACATATGGCAAGCCTGCTTTCCAATCATACCACCTGCTACCACATCATCACTATCTTTTTCAAAAACACTTATAGATTATAAGTGAATTGAATTTTAAGTGAAATTATAAGTGAATTTGAATTTTCCCTTATTTTATTTAAAAATGAGTAGAGAGGGAGAAAATAGAAGTGGCAGATGTAGCTTTAAAAAGTACTGGTATTAACCTGTAAGTCAACAGAACTGAGTCAAAAATGAAAATGATTATAGGATATCAAAAGCAGAAAAAATTTTAATATCACTGAACATAAACAGAATGACTAAATGATGTTCAACTGTGATGGAAAAAGATAAAATTAGAGAATATACAAAAAAAATTCTGAAGGAAAAGCATGATTCAAGGTTTTGTTTTTAGTTCTCTAGGAATATTGCCCACTTCAGATCATAACAATCTGCTAAGTGTTTGCATGTTTAATATTTTACATATTTGATTCTCTTCTTCATACTGAAAGGGATATTTGACTATATACCTTTTCAGGAATGCACTGTAAGAAAAAATGACTGCCTATATTACTTAAAACAGATATCCATAAGAGCAAAATGTACCCATATGCCCATATAACTTACTATAAAATAATATTACTTCATTGACTCATAAACTGAATGCAGCGAACACATGCCCACATTAAGTTTTTACTGTCTTATATCAAATAGGCATCTTTAGAGGAAGTACACATATGAAAATTATCCTTATTATATATTTTGTGATATTTTTCTTTAGAATAAGAAAAATTAATAAAACTTGTCTGCAATGATGTGATTATTCTCTGTACTGTCTACTACTGGGTAGCCTGTAGTCATTCACATGTTGGCCACTGAACACTTGAAAAATGTAACTAAAAAAATAATATTTTGTTTATTTCACTTTAAATTTAAATAGCCACAAGCGATTAAATTTACTAGATTGGACAGTGCAGTTCTAGAGTTCTTTTTCTAACAATAAACCTCCAAACATCAATCTCTATTGAGAAGTGAAAAGGGTTATACTAAACAAATTAAATAACTACTATATGTCTTCTGAACTGAAATACATGCCTTATTCCAACACAGTTGCAGAAGAGAAAGGACTTAAAAGGCTGACACTCAAGTCCTGTCCCAGTAACATTTTAGCTGTGTGCCTATGAACAAGGCACTTAATCCCCCAACCTTCCATGTTCTATTCTGTTCATGGAGACAATATGATGACCTCAAAGATATGTAACAAGGATTGAGGGCTGATATCAAATTTGAAGTAAGAAACACTAAGCAGGTACTCTTTAAAAATTTGACCAGAAAGTGAATTTCTTATACGTTAACTCTCAATTTGGCATTTGCTCTATTATCAATATTTCCACTTCACCAGCTTGTCCTTTAGAAATCACCTTGCCAAAGTGAAGAGCTGACAAAAATAAGGCACGAAACAAAAATTAATGATTATCTGAGTCATTAGAGAAATAGTGAACTGATATCTGGTATCTTCATTTTAAAGGTTATAAAGATATAATATATTTTAAGGGAAATGTTTAAGTCAAAATTGTTTTTAAAAATATTTCAGTGATAGTATCTGAAGAGAGAAAACCTATTTTGTGAAAAAACAAGCAAGGATATAAAATAATGGTATGTCATTAATTAAAAAAAGAAAAGAAAAATATTTCAGTTTTGCCAGTTGATTTGGGTAGGCTTTAATGATCTAGCAAATCTATTCTTTGGGGAAAATACCATATATGCATATTGGTAAGGTCCATTGATCAAGGTGGAAAAAAAGTGGTGGAAAATAATGAACAAAAATCTTTATGAATAAAAAGTGTGTATAAATATAAATAAATATGAAAAAGTCCTTACTCTAAGAAACTTATCATAATACACTATTAGAATTACTACAATATGATCTAAGGTCTAAGTCTGATCCTATTTTAGAGTTAACAAGGGCTCAGTCTTATTATATTTGTCCTGTCACTACAAATTAATCATAAATAACATTGACTAAATGTCAGTGTTTGAAGTTTCCAAAATCTTGTCTAGTTACTATTTCTTGGACCACACTACTATGCGCCTGATGCTGTGAAAAGCTAGAAGCCTTGCAGTTTATCAGTAACCCTCACTATATCCTTCAAGAAGTCCTTATGATATTAACTACTGCACAAAAGAGGTAGTATGAAACCTGCCCAAAATCATAGAGCAACAAAATGAGACAAACCTGCTTCCAAACTCTCTTCTCCCTAGTCCACATTACCTCTTCAACAAAAGAATTAATGATGTGCAATTAACCTCTAAATCAAGCTTTTTGTCTGGGAATTCTTATACTTGCAAAATTCCACCTATGGAGGCAGAAATGAAGGAAAATCAGAAATGACACAGAAAATTTATGAACATGAATATTTAATCTCTATTCCATTAGCAACCGTTGATTGTAGAACAATTTTTAATGAATTGGATGGAAGGAAAATTCATTTCATTAACCTTTCATATAAATGTATTATTATTGAACCAAACAGGCCACTGTACTTGCAACTCAGTTCGATGTTAATTAGATTACAAGCATGAGGCTTAAAAAAAAAGGCTTTAAATCAAAGAGAAACAAAAGGAGCTATCAGCAAGCTTCTCAGCCTATGCTTGTTTGTTTGCTGGCTAAAACAAATTTTTACCTGCAATATAATTTGCTACGCTTCTTTTCTTTTCTGACATTTTCAAGTGAATTGTCTCTAGTTTCTATTTGCTGATGTTTCATATCAGTGTGCATATCAAAAACTAAAAATAAATAAAGCCATGATATCAGAAAAGAACATTTTTCATGTAGTGGTGCACTTTACCTGCTCAGCTGGGAGTAATCATTCCTCTCTCTCTAGAAAACTACACTTCTATTTTTCACTAGTCTGTCTTGCTGTATGCTAAAAGCACATGTCAGAGATTGGAGGCTATTTCAGAAACACCATTATTAAGTTTGCGACCCAGTGTCAGAGGTTCAAATGGCCCAAACATAATGTTCTAAGCAAATCTGCAACTGTGAATTGTTTTTCTTTCCAGTGTTAGCTCTTGATGTATCTACAATTGATTTTTAAAGGAAATCTACACTCAATCCTGACCATTTCATATGATAGCAGCTATTTCTTTTCCTAGAATTAATTTTAAAATAACTACATCAAAAGTGTTAAAGTAATATATTTATGGGACAATCATATTTTTAAATTAAAAATTGGTAAGAAAAGTTAAAAGATGAAATAACAAGGCATTAAATAAGAGGGTATAATTTTCAACACTTAGAGGGATTCCCAATGTTAAGTTTATGTCAGATTACAAAATGTGTATACCATTGTCTGAACTCTCTCTTCTGAGCTTTTAAAATTAAACAGTGAAAGAAGGTTGATGTCGTCTACAGCCATGACTCTGAACATTTCACACCTTGTGCCTTTCCTCTGTGGGTAGAGCATAAGACGTACATAAAATCATGAAGAAGTCCAAGGTAGTATTTCTGGAACAGATCTCAAAATGTCATTTGGCATCAGCATGAGGTTCTATGCCCCAACACTACCAAACCTCCCCCTATCTTAGAACTCACAGTATATGTAGTTTCATAGCCGTACCCTTGTTCTGGAGAACATGGTAAGACCAGAAGACAATTGGGGAAAAATAATGGTGAACAGAGAGAATGGTAATCTAGGAAGGAAAATACAAAACAAAACTACTGATGCCAACAATGCACGAACTGACAGAGCCTGAATTCTCACTTACTGTTTAAAAGATGTACACACATGGCCTCTTGTCTGCCATAATGTAGCTATACCCCAACCATACCAAGTTAATGAGAAACCACTTCCTCCATAAAGCAGTTTATCACAAAATACTAATGTAAGTGCTATATATTGGGATATAAGGATTTTCTTGAACAGTTGGAACTTCACCAATTGTGGTCCACTCCTTGATCTTTCTGATCTATCAACTCTTGTCCTTCTCATGAAATTATAATTCAAATGGGAATTATAGGGGAGAAAAACTATGACACCCCAATGTACATCTTCTTAGCAAAAAGTTGATTTCATGGGAAAAGCTCTCAAGGTTAGGTGGTTTGCTTTTGAAAGATACCTGTAAATTTACCTATTTATGGAAGACCTAGTCTCCTTATCTCTTTTCAAAGGAGAAGGCTGAAAACTTAAAATCTGCCTACATTTGTTTACTGTCTCTTCCCTGATAAACTCCCTAACTGGTTGCCCCTCACCCATCCTTTCTCAAAACTTCATTGTTTTAGGTAAGCTATTTAAGATAGAGGCTGAAGTTATAAGACAAGTTACTCAGTCATATTGTGTCTGTCCCTTGAACAGAGGAGATACACATTGTTATTAATCATCTTTTCATTTTTCTCTCTTAACAATCTCCCCAGTGTTTCTTTGATTATCTGCCAGCCCAGAAGAACCAATAGAAAGATTTACCTTGTGCCCCAACAGAGTCCATAGCATCGTACCATGGAGAAGTGCAAAGTTATACAAGGGAACACGTCTCCTTATGATGTTACATTTATTTCATGTTTGAGGGAAAACAAGTTAATTAATAAAAATTACTTTTAGAGCAATTTTATACTCACAGCAAACTAAGCAAAAAGCACAGAAAAGTCCCATATAACCTTTGTTCTGACACAGAAACAACCTTTTCCATTACCAACATCCTTTACCATACAACAGAGAAATATTTTTATATGAAAACAATTCTTACAATCAACGAGTACAAAATTATTTTTTGTACAAAAATCATAAAATAAAGTTGAAAGTTCTCACAATCTTAAAGAAAAGAAATTAAAGAAATGTCCGATTCTACTTTGTTTATAGCCTTAATCCTTGGAATAGCCCCTCTCTTCTGCCTTGAAATGTTTGGGAAAGTTGTTTGAGAAGAATTGCCTAAGTGACCGACAACCTTACCCTTGTCAAATGCTTCAATGTAGGTAGTAGTAAAAGTCTTCAGAAAATATGTATTGGGGAGATGGACATAAACAGGGTGACATGGAGCAACTAGTGAGTACATGGCTGAAAGGCAAGAATACACACCCAAAAAACACATATTCCTTCTAAACTTCACAGCCTACTTCTCTCCCCCTTCTTATGTTACATAATTTTTTCCTGGCACAAGTGTGTCAGGGTACCACATAGAACACCACAAAATAAGGAAAGGAAAAATATTTGCCTCTCAGTAGTGACCAGCACAAAAACAATAAAATAACAATATACTTTAAATCTCTTTAAAAAAAGAAGGGATTCCATTTCTAGGCAAACATCCACTCTTTCCTGCTGACTACAACTGGACACTAGAAACACCTCATGGAACAGTTCTCTGTGGACGCTGAACAGCAAACAGGAGAAGAATAAAAGGAGCGTGTGGGAAGTTTCCTTCAAAGTAGGACCAGACCAGCAGTGGGGTTCCTCCTCTGCTCTGATTATCTTTCTCTTCCAGGATCGCCCAGCTCTTATTCAAAGGCTACTCAAAATGAGAACTATCCCACTGGATGTGAACTGAAAGTGCTCCAAGGCCAGTCCTCTTCAAGTCACGGAAGCAAGAAGGAGAAGCCCTAAGTATCAGAAAGAGTAGAGAAAATTCCATTTAATTCCTATTTCTATGATTTTCCAGTTCACTAGCCAGCAGAGCAGGGATGGCAATAGCAGCAGCTGCTGGCAAACACCTAAGAGTCTGAGGTAGGGAACCCTTCTTTCAGATCACAGCAGCTCTGGTTCTAAGAGTACAGGTCATGTGCCAATGCATTTTTCCTCTCTTGCAACCCTTTAACTACTTGATATCTCAAAAATATATAATTACAGAATGTACAGGGAAACCAAAACCCTAGTTTTGGCTAGACGATGGAGAGAGGGTAGCTAAGAGGTAGAAAGTGTCTGGGAGATCAGAATAAGAGAGAACTCATTAGAGCAATTCCATAAAGAGGTGTATGGATCTGACCTTAAAAAACATATCAAAGGCTCTGAGAACTAAACAAAAATGCCAAAACAATTAGAAAAAGACAATGCTGGAGGCCTCAAATAACCCAATTTTTAAATTTGCTCTAAAGTTACAGTCATCAGCATGCTGTAATATGAAGTCCAGAAACAGATGTGCACACACTCAAACAATTGATTATTTTTATAAAGTTCAGGAAGGCAAGTTAAAAAAAGACAATCCTTTTCCCAAATGGTGTCAGAAAATTTGAACACTCATATGGAGAAAAAAAAAATTCTCAACCATTGTTACACAAATTAGACTACAAAGATACACAAACATAGCTATAAAACTTCTACAAGAAAATATTTATGATAAAGGATTAGATAAGAAATTCTTAAATATGATACACTGAGAAAGAGCCAAAGTAAGATTACAGCACAGGTAGTTTGAATGGTCTCTCTAAAGAAACACTGAAAAAACTTCCAGAGAAACTGTCTGAAGCAACTTTGTCAGAACTTTGAAACAAACTGTCAGGGGTTTACACTAATAACACATGCTGTTCAAAGAAAAGGACAGCTTATCACAGCAAAGACCTATGACATTTTAACTTAACCTTGTTCCTTTTCCTCCTCCTGCTCCTGTCTTGGTGACAATCCTGAATCCCACAGCCCACATTTCCGGAATAAGATCAAAATTCTCAAATCATTATGTCTCTCAGGTCCAATCTGAAGGCTAACCTAAGTTACTGATAAAAAGTATATGTCCTTGTTTTGCCTAAACTGACGTTCTTTGGGCAGAACAGCAGCAGCATTTTCTGAAAACATTTCAACTCAAATGAACAACCCCCAGAGATCTGGGATCAAAACAACAGCACACAACAATCCTAAAAATATGGAAGGAAAATCTGAGGAAAGAGGAGTTGTTTTTTGTTTTTTGTTTTTTTTCTGGACATTAGAGCATTCAACAGTTGCCAGTAAAATGGTAAATTTAGAAAGTCATGCACATGCTCCAAGCAGGACATACTCAGAAGACCTGATTAGATCCTAACCTTCACGTCTGACTCAGTGCAAAGGGACATGAAGGCTACAGTGGGCTTGTAAATGGCCTAACTAGCAATGAAGAAGTCTCTGACGACTTAGTCTTAGAGGAAGCTTTTTTTTCTTTGATTCCTTTTTCCCTTACTGTCTTCCCCCAAACATCCTTTGATTATTATATCCATTATACACAAAGAACTATGAAAATTTAAGAGCTAGAAAACAGAGCCTAATAAAAAAAATTGCCAATTTCTCCAAACTGGATCGAACTACAACCCAAATAAAGTCAAGGAATAAATCCATACTAATTGAATCAATATTGTGAGCATTGTGGAAGATTTTAATTAAAGGTGAGTTTTAAAAGAGAAATGTTGCTTCGCGCATCTCAAAGAAAAGTGTACACACACACAGACACACAGCATATGCTGCAAACCTTAGTGTGAAATGACAAAAATTCATAAAAATTTAGCTGGGCTTGGTGGCGCATGGCTGTAATCCCAGCTACCTGGGAAGCTGAGGTTGGTGATTGCTTTGGTCCGTGGTACCCCAGGCAACGAGAGCCTGCGGTTCCACGGGCAAAAATAGCGAGACCTAGTCTCGAAAAAAAAGAAAAGAAAAGAGAAGAATTCATAAAAATGAAAATGTGCTTTGTGTAAAACAAACAAAACTGACTGTAAAAAAAGTTATTTATATAGTTATATTTATGTAAATATTATTTAAAATAATACATAAAATATTGATTCATGACATGAAATATAAATAATGGATAGCAACACATACAGTTGATCTCATTATGCAAAGATATTTATAAATTTACCTAATTACAAAAAAATCATTGTAACCCCCCCTCTTCAAAATCAACATATAATGTACTTTTTCAAACACATTCATAGACATGTGCAGAGCAGCAAAACTAAGAATAGCTTAATCTACATGTTCCTGGCTGAGTTCACACAAAATAATACTTTTTTAGTTCTGATATGTAAACAAGATCCTTTCCATTAGTGATTTCACTATTTTAAATGCTGAAGAATTTCTAAGGGCAAGAAGGTTATGATGTGCCTTACAGAGAAAATACATTGGGTAAGTTTCATTCAAGCATTAATTTAGTGTTGTTGGCTATTAATAAAATGGTAATGACTCAACTTATATATATATATATGTACAACCTATATATATGTATATATATGTATATATGTGTGTATATATATATGTATATATATGTGTGTATATATGTATATATGTATATATATGTATAAGCTCATGTATATTTAAATAGAAACAAATATAAAACAAGATTGTGTTGATCAGTTGACAAAGATGCTGTGATTAGAGGCTAGAAGGAACCTAACCCTGTATGTCCCCCAGGATCATTGGTTCAGTATTTCTGACTTGGAAATTTGCTCAATTTTACAGAATATAACTACAGTGAATAATGATAACCAACTGTCTGTTTTAAATAGAGGGAAGGAAACCTTTTTCCACGTGGCTCTAACACACAGTGAAGAGGCGAATATATAGGTGTTCACTACTTTTTCCTGGAGTCCTACTGCAGGAAGCAGACAAAACAGAGACTTATATCTGAAGTAGAAATATAATTACTAACAATAACCATAATAACTACTATTCACTAAGTATCTCCTAATTTACCAATACTCTCACAGGAGTTTTACATTCATTCTCTCATCCTTTACATGAAAACCTTTATGACAGTTCTGTGCTTGGCACTATGTTAAGGAAATGCCAAAAAAAGAAAGACATTGTTCCTGCCCTTGTGAAGCTCATATCTAGTGCAAAAGATAAGCCATAAACAAATAGTGGGGGAAATAGAATAAATTGTGAAAACACAATGAAGTGTGAAGAACACATGTACTATAATAAGAAATAACTAATTTGGGAGAGAATTCTCATTTAAAAGCATGCTCAGCAAACATACAGTTTAAGCTGAGAGTAAAGAAGAGAAAGAAACCAACCTAGGAACAAGCACTGTAGGAGACTGGAAGTTACAGAAGACCACTACAAGGGGGAAGAACAGCATGAGATCACTCAGTTCAGTTCCCATAACAACTTCAGAAAGTAGGCACTGTTACCCTAATTTTTAAAATGAGGAACCTGAATTGAGAGAAGCAAAGAAACTTCTCAAATTGCACAGCCAGTGGGTAAGAATTCAGTCAGGGTAAACTGATGCCAAATTTTCTTGTTCTTTCACCTACCCCATGCTGCCTCCTACTTTTACCCTGCTGTCCAGTGACACATCCCCAGATTCTTCAGACTCACCATAGCTATAGACAGAGATATATACATACCCTAAAGAAAAATAACTAAATCACAGAAACATAATAGAAATGATGCCAACAAGTGCTGTTGATACCTGTTGTTTCTGTCTGTGTACATCCCAAGAGCTAAAGGACTTCTAAATAGCCACATCACACTGCTGACACATGTGCAATAATTACATTATCATTCTCATTACATCTCTGTAACCCCCTGACTTTCAGTTATGAGCTAATCTAGCTTTCCCTGTGAGACAAAAAAAGAAAGTGGCTTTTATTTTATAGATGGGAAAACTAAGGTAAAGAAAGGTTAAAGTTCACAATGTCATCCTCTTAGCCCAGTAGAGGTTTCCTAAAAACAGTTCTGTCTTACAAAAACCACAGAGATTTAATCCTGAAAGGATTCAGGTTTCCCATTCTCTTTCATTGTTTTTGTTTTCTTAGGTAGTTATTTATGTGACTGTCCTCCTAACTAAATGGACCAATCTGGGCATAAACCATTTTCTCATTTTCTCTGCTTATAGAAAGAAATGGTTTATTTCAGCACTGCAGATAACAACTTGAGGTCTCAGGAGGATGACAAATTGAAAGTCTCTTTTCTTGTCTAACATTTCTTACCCAAGAGTCAAGTGATGATGTTATGGAACAAATCTCTCTTCTCTTGACAATTTGCACTTATTTTCTTAATAGCCCTGCTAAGATTCAATGAATTTTTGTTTATTTAGAGCCTACTTAGTGCCTGCCAACAGGCACGGCAAGCTTTCATTCATCAGCATAACAGTCCTATTGGTGATGCATTCCTATGAAATTATGGCAGCAATTCCAAAAAAGAAACAACAGAGATAGAGGGCAAATGAATTCTCCTCACAAAGCCATCAGAACAGCAGAGTGGGAACTTAATAAATTATTTTGATTGAGAAATGTTTAAAAATTTTATTCACAAATAATGTCAATGTAGTTGAAAACTACCTATGCACTGGATCATCTATATTTTGCAAAATCATTAGGAAAGTACAACCACCAAAACAACAGCAAACTATTAATGCATCTAGGTTTTGGTAATTGTACATAAAGCACAAAATTCATTGACAATCATGCCTTGATTAGCTAAATAGGTCTGGATAAATGTTCTTTCATTCACCTCTTTGGGTCTTTTGCACATAATTCAGGTGTGCTGTTTCATAGGTACACTTGGCACAGCAATGGTATCATTACACACCTCTTCTGAAAATGACAAATTGTTAGCATTGTTCTCTTTCCCCATCAGTTAAACACCCTTTCTACAAAGCTTTTAAACTGAAATGTAGAATAGGAATAGTACTCTACAAATGGAATGAATTCTAGATTTATGTGGTCACAAATATTAAACTGAAGAATCAAAATTTCATATTTTTAATTAAATTCATCTCTAATATTCTTTTCTGATATTGCTTCATGGTGATGAACTATGGGCGATTTGGTGGTGGATGCCCTGCATTAACTATACTTGAATGGGAGGATCCTTTTCTTCCAAAATGCCAATGCGTAAGTAAATCAGTGTTACCTCCATAAAAGATGAACATAAAAAAAAGTTCAGTGAAAACTTAAAAAGAATTTATTCTCTACCATGCACTAATATATACAGCACTATATAGGGGTATATATAAGCAATAATATCAACAAATGAAAGCACACAATTCACTTGGGGAGGTATGTATTTTATATATATAATATATATATACACATTATATATAAGCTTATATATAGTATATATACTATATATACTATATACTTATATATACTATATATAGTATATACTATAGTATATAGTATATAGTATATATATATTATATATATATTATATATATAGTATATATATATACTATACTATATACTATATATATATAGTATAGTATATACTATAGTATATAGTATATAGTATATACTATATATAGTATATATAAGTATATAGTATATATAGTATATATACTATATATAAGCTTATATATAGTATATATACATAATATATATACTATATATATAGTATATATATATAGTATATATATATGCACATTAAATAGCTGAAAAGTTGTTTCAAAGCAATATATGAACACCTATATGCAAAAAATTAAATGAGTCTTTCCTATAAAAGTTTGCTTTCAAGTCAGTGCAGAATATTTTTAGTTTTTCCATTAAAAATTATACTACAGATGGTGGTTGTATCATCTAGTCAGTTCACCAAATGACCTTTTTCATACAAAATGTCACTGAATCACTAGCAATACCACAGAAAGAAAAAAATGGAACTCATATTTGATAGCATGTCTCCTACAATTTCACATGGTAATCCTCTTTTATCTTAATAATCCTTAAAGTCAATTATTATGTCCTCTTTTAAAGAAAGACAGCTGAGGCTGACAAAAAGTTTAACTTACTCAAGGTAAAAACTTGTAAATAACAGAACAAAACAAACTTAGAACGAACTCTGAAGCCAGGACTCCACTCACATAACATGCAGTTTCTCTTTAAAACAACATTTGTAAGGGAACAGCATTTCCATTTTTCCAATGGAAATATCAGGAATGTTTCACAGCCCAAGGGCTCCTGAAATGCAGACACATTGCCTTTTCATATTTGTATGTCCATATGGGGTTTGACAGGGCGTAGATAACCATATCATTACTGAATGTATAAACAAATTAATGGAAAATGACAGGGGTCATTTTTCAATCACATCTATATACATATGGCCTACCACAAGTATATAATCTATCCAACAATAACTACTAACTAGAGAATTCCAGCACACCTTCCCATTCCACTTTTCCTAAATTTGTAATTCTGACCACTTTCAAATTCAGTTTGAACTCAATGTTTTTCAAACTCCCTTTTCCTTAGAAACAGAGAGTAAAATCATATTTACATCTTTTATGTCATTGAAGATTCTCCCAGAAAAGATAGATATGAATTTAACTTAGGAAGTTTTACCCATAATGCACTTGGAATGCAGAGATTGAAAAAGATGCAGTGCCTCTTGGGGGAATATTATCCAAACTAATATCAACAGAGTAGATTTATCTTGTCCAGAGGAAATGCAAATGAACTTGGTTGCATCAACTTTCTGAAACTACACTTCTAAAACAAATTAAGAAACCCATTTTAAGTTGTTTGAAAGGCTGACAGTTGCAAATGAGTCTTCCAAGAGAAGTAGGTTTGATTCTGCAGCTTACCATTTCAAATGGTCTTGGAGATGAATATTCAAAGCCCACATCAATTTTTAATGCAATGGATAGAATCCCAAAAGCTTAAAAACTGGGTTCCACTTCATAATCTGTCATTTTCTCCACCTTCTTTCAGGATACATTAAATTTTTAGTATGTGCTTTTAACTAGCTCCTAAGCTACATTTTTAACCATGACAAGTTCAAAAAATGATGCACAAATCTCCTAATTTAATTAATATCTTATGCAAAAAATCCTTGTTAATTATAAAATTGTGAGCATAATTAAATAAAAATATAGAAGTAATGAAAATACAGGTTCTGCTTTTCTTACATTAAAAAACCTGGGAAAAAAATTATTTTTTTAAGCTCATCAGTACATTAAATATCCTAAGTCTACTTTGTTGGTTATTTTCCAAGCTATTATTAATGGCAAAAGTTGAACTACCAAATATCCTGTAATATTGATAAGTTCTCCCTAAAGACATGGTTTAGCAATATGTATCTATTTTGTGAAACAAGAGAACCAGCAGTACTTTCAAGAAACAACAAAATCTTCATTCTCTTCAGCACAATTGACTCAGAGCAATGAAACAGAAATACTTGTTTTTAAAACATACTTTTATACCCACATTTAAATGCCTAATTAATCCTAATAATTAAATGCAACTACTAACCGCTTTCTTTGCAAGATCCTTTTTTTTATTTCCATAAGCTCTGGAATTTAATGGAAATCATTGTGTCATTATGGCTGTAGTAATAAATGCCTATTGGTCAATAAGCTCTGAACCTTAACAGGCAGTTAACTAATTCAGTTGGAAATAAGTCCAATAGTTCTAATGGCCTCTAATTTCACTGCAAGAGTCCAGCCTTATGAACTATAGATGGTTTTCATGAGCTCTTCCTATAGCAGAGAACAGCAATTTAAATGTAAAAGACATGTCTTTGAAATTCAAGTGTTTCCACTGATACCATTTGTCAGGAAGACCACAGATCAGAAGAGGTCCTTTCTGAAGAACTATTGACATGCAATAAGCAGAGTCAAGAAAAACAAAATCAAAAATTTTAAAGAGTTCAATGTAGTCGATATATGAAAATGACTTAAACTGTTTTGCTTATTTCAAACAATCTGAATACATTTTCTTAAAAGTAGACAAAAGTAACAACTATAAAAACACCATGCAATAAAAAGGGAGGCACAGAAACATGACCACTTCCTGCTCTCATTCATCCTCCCCTGAGAGTAAAGGCCTCTAGATTTCAACATAAATAGATAAAACAGTATACAGATATCATTACACTTGAAACCAAAATATTCTGGAGACATTAGAATCCATTCAAAACCTGATCCTTTCAATCGTGTGTCTCACAACAGAGAAAGCATTTCAAGCGCTAAGATAATAATGTTCCTTTGCTCTATGATGCCAGGGTCTTACTTGTAGTTAAAACTTATGTAACACTGTCAACAGATTCTTTGAAAATGTGATTTTGAGGGAAACTGACTTAATAGGAAAACAATTTTACCATATTAATTTATATAAACAAAAGTTCCCACTGAACATTTCTAGTCATTAAAAATCAAACTTCAAAGTAAAGACTCAAAATATATTTAATATTAAACAATCATTTGTATTCATTCATTTTCCAACTTGTTTATTCGAGTTTAGAGTGAGGAGTGGCAGAGCATATCCTGGCTCTTCCAACACAGAGCACACTCTATATTCACCCACACTTACACTCAATCCTGACGATTCAGTTCAGATGTGCCAGTTAACCTAACAGGCACATCTTTGGGATCAGGCAGGAAACAAGAAGGCCAGAGAAAACCCACACAGACACTGGGGAACATGCAAACTTTATACACACAGTGGCCCCAACCAAGAATCAAGTTGGCTTTTCTTCTTCATCTCATCAACGTTAAAACAACATTGAATACAAAGATATGATCCAAACACCTACTGTATATGAAAATGGACAAAGCTGTATTAATTCTTCTGCTTCAGTCAATTCTGACCTGATCATTTTGTCCATCAATTCACACTTCTGTAACAACTCCATTCAGGAAAATCTCTTAAATTACACATTTGGGCTCTTTATTCCAAGCGACATTTTTAAAGAAGTATTTCATGCCAAATTTTAAAATCCTTATACCAAGGTATCATTTACTTTGAAAGAAGTTAAAATATTTGCCTGGACCCCAACATAGAACGGGTGAGGGACCAGGCAAAAGTCCAGCCCACAGACCGCAGATGAACAACCAAGTGAACCAGTAAAAGAGACAAGACCCCCAAAGCCCGACACCAGACCCATAAGGAAAAGCAGCAAAGCAAAGGCGAGGGTATTGGATTGGAGAGGAAGGCCTGCAGCAAGAAAACATGGACAGATCACAAAAGGACATAACCTGGCCACCAAACACAATCTTCAAGACTGAAAATCTAACATCAAGGGGCACCGGGACCCAACAACGCAGTCCCTCACCCAGAGAAAAGACACCAACATGGGAAAGAGACTAATGGACTCAGCACAGCTAATAACAAAGAGTGGGGTGTGAGAGAATGGAGGGAGCACCGGAGGGAACACCGGAGGGAGGAGGGAGGGGGGAAAAATATATAACAGAGTGGTTGTAACCCAAAGAACAAAGTAAAACTACAATTAAAAAATATATATATATATTTGCCTGGCATAATTTTGGGTCAAACTTAATCAATACACAAAAATGAATCACTAGATTTTTTAGCCTCTCGTTTAATCATAATCATATTTTCTACAAAACATTTAGACTAGATTTATCTTCCTGATGGCACAGTAATTAAGAGAGTAATGCTCTATGATAGTAAACCAGAACACTGGACAGGAACAGTGAAACCTAAGGCTGGTCCTAACTTACTACTGACCACTTATACGAATTTAAAATACTTATCAATTCCAGCCCTCACTCAGTTCCATCATTTCTAAAGTAAGGATCTGAGTAAAGGGATCCTTTAAGGTTCTTTACAATGTTAATATTCATATTCTAAAATAATAATATTCTAAAATGTTAATGAAATCTCTATTTACAGAGTGGACAACTACTGCAGTATCACAAGTTTTAATACTTCTGTATTAACTATAGTTAGAGCCTTGTGATGACTTGTTTTCATTTCAAACATCTTTCTTCTAAAAAGAAAAATAACAAAAACCTTGCATAAGAAGCATGCCACCATCATTCCTCCCCCACCACCTACCCAAAAGCAAGGCAAGCTTTTCCTTTTAAACAAAACACTGATGGTTGGCAAGAAGGGTGTGAGCCAGTCTATTTCTTTCCATGTGTTAATGAACCACCTTTTGCCAAATGGAACCTCCTTAATTCAAGACCAGAAAACACCATTTTCTGATAATGTGAAACGACAAAGTACTAATTAGAAGGAACCTTATCTGAAGTCACAATTCTCACTAATTGGAAGTTACTACAGTAATTATTAACAGGTCACATTATCATTAGACCAAAGAAAATGTCAAAATTGATTTATGCATTCAGGAGTCTAATAAACAGAGTGCAAAATCAGGGTCCCTCTATAAAATGACCGCCGTCAAGAAAATAATGTTTTACAGGTTCAATGAAAGCTTCAAAAACATTACACATTTTATTGCTCAGATGCCTTTGACTAGCATTAAGTATACTATGAAATACTGAATTAAATGAGATGGCTAATAGAAAATGACGTATTTTAAAATCTCTAAAGAACACAACAGACAGCATCTCTGAGATGCCCTCAACAATTCCAGTGAACACCACTACCCCAAGGATTCCAAGAATCTCAAATTAAAAAGAGTACTGCTTTTGCTCAACTGGTTAATTAAGATGAATTGCAGACAAATGCAAACAAGAATTGTGGGCAACTGGAGAGCCGTATCTCAACACAATACACAAAGAGAAAAGATGCTCAATTAATTGCAACATCTTAATAGCAAAGGTAAAATTCATGGGTTTCTTGGAATTTACCATACAACTTCTTGATTCTTAATGTGTCTTTGTAATTTGGAACTAGCCCAGCATAAAGACATTTCAGTGGTAGCAAGTTTGGTATGTATTTGTAATCAGGATATGGTTTAAAAGTCTGAAATAAAAAAGCAATCTCTCTTTAGTTTATAAGATCTAAAAATTCATTTTGTTTAAATTTCCAGGACATGGAAACAACCCAAATGTCCCAAACAGATAAATGGATGAAAAGGGTGTGGTATATATACACAATGGAATATTACTCATCAATTAAAAATGATAAATTTGATGAATTTCAGATAACATGTATGAACCTAGAAGAAATCATATTAGCAGAAACAAGTCAGAAAGAAAAAGACAGAAATCAAATGGTTTCACTAACATATGGGATATAGGAAAAACAAACAAAAGGCCAGGTGGAAAAGTCAAAACAAGTAAATAACTAAACTAAAGTACACAACTGGGGGTGGGGGGGATGGGTGGGAGTAGTCAGGGAGGAGAGGTTGTGGGTGAAACCCAGGGAATACAAAGATGTGAAATATATATAAAAATAAATTATTTTTTTAAAAAAAGATATATACCATATGATGTGGTAGTTTCACACTCAGGTTTTTACCCAAAGAGTGTAAAATCATGAATTACAGCACTATTTACAAAAGCCAAGTTATGAAAACAACCCAAATGCCCCACAACAGATGGTGGATAAAGATGTGTCATATATACAAAAATAGAATACTACTCAGCCATTAAAAAAAACTGATGAAATTTAATCTTACCATTTGCATTTACAACAATGGATGGAACTGAAGGAGGTTATCCTAAGTGAAATAAGGCAGACAGAGAAAGACAAAAACCTATATATTCATTCATATGCAGAAAATAAATAAAGGAATGAAATTAAACCAAAATAAAGCCTAGAAATCTGACTGCAGGATTAAGGGAAAAATATATGGGTGGAGGGAAGGAAATTTCCTAATTTCTGTATATGGTCTGGGTGAGATAATTATGTTTTCAGTCTAATTACAAAGTAATAGAGAAATTAAAAGGTAGTATTATTTTTTAAAATTTTGAGTGAAGTTTGCCTTTTGGATTCAAGGACTTTATGCCAATACATTCATTGCATAATTAATAAAATAAAAATGTTTCTCAAGTAACAGGAAGACCAATAAGCTTAAAATGTTTCTTTTAGAGGTTACATGAAATTTATTTTATTTCAAAGATTTATATGTTCATTCTAGAAAATTCGGAAGTTTTTAAAAGCATAAAAATTAAGTTCATCACTTAATCCCAGCACCCAGAGACCACACTTTTCATTTTAGTTTATATACTGCCTCTATTTTTCTATTCAGATGTTATTTTACAAAACTTGGAACTTCTCTTCTTATTTTGGTTTAAAATAGTGCTGTGACTATGAATTTTTATAGTAAAAAGTAGACAAAAGCAAGGTGAAATTAAGTTACAAGATATATATGATTCCATATAAGTGTAATTCTAGCAAAAATCTTATAAGATTACATACACATACATATACAATAATATATTAAGATATCATCTGTCATAAAAGTCCAAGGAAATTTATATTTCAGCACTAAATTAATGCCAGAATTTGATCAAATAAATATATTCATGCAGCACATTTAAAATGTAAATTGTTAATTGTATTATAACCATACAATGGATTCTAAACATGTAAGAAAACTAAAATTACTTTAAAATGTATTTTTCAAGTGAAAGTGAAAATTAACATACACACACTCAAACCTAGACTAAATTTTATAATACCTACAAGAGGAAATTCCAAACACCTTTTAATTCACATCAGCTTCTACTAGAGAACCAGGCTATTCTCATCAAAAAATTTCACAACAACAAACTCTAGGTAGTGGTACACACATACATTCAATGAAAATGTATAGGACCTAGTGAAAACGTGTCCAAAATGTATAGTTTTACCTAAAGGCAATAACTATATCTAAAATGTCCAATTCACAATGTTGTTTAAATAAGAATAAAATAAAATCTAATAGAGATTAGACAGAAAACCTGGAAGGAAAATTTGTCTTTCTTTTTTTTTTTTTGAGACTAGGTCTTGTTATTTTTGTCTGTGGAACCGCAGGCTCTTGTTGCCCAGGGTACCACAGACTTAAGCAATCCCCAGCCTCAGCTTCCCAGGTAGCTGGGATTACAGGTGCATGCCACCACACCCAGCTATTTTTTTGGAACTAGGTCTTACTACGGGCCCCAGGCGGGACTCGAACCGTGATCCCTCGCCCAGGGCCTTCATAGGCTGAAGCTTACAGGCACGAGCCACCGTGCCCGGCCAAAAAAAATTTTTGTCTTTTAAAATTTGACACAAAAGAGTAACCCTGTCCTCAATCCAATTAAGGAATTCCAAAGATTATTTTTACAGAGGATAGGAAAGTCCTTTTCTTGAAATTTGTAGAATGTGATGCTGGAGATGAGTATAATTTAACATGAAGCAAGTGTAAACATCTTTAAACATCTACTGGAGTCCATTCTATTTACAGCAACATTTTCACTGAGTTTTGTACACTAGTACAGCTATTCTAAAACTAGTTTCCACCTACTTAAAAAATTAGACAGTGAAAATCTGGATTAACCCAGTGTTCTGATATTTTTAATTTCCTTGAGAACTTACAAAAAGAACCCAAAAAAGGGGGGTATTCTTATTTCAATAATAAAAATGCTATAGTTTATATGTGAACACAACCATGTAAATATATTCCCACTATTATTCTTCTTTAGCAATATTAAAAATTCAGGAAACAAAAGGCAATTCTATTTTAAAGTAGCTTCAGTCATTTAGTGTCTGACCCATGCCTGTGAATGTACATACTAATTACACATATACCACTTCTGTGGTCACTGGTTCATTAAGCTTGTGTAGCACCTAGAAACACAGCCAAAATCAGACTATTTTTAAAACAAGTGCCTTCAAGTAATATCTTGAAGAAGAGCCACTGACCAGACAAGAACACTAAAATGTATTCTCTAAAGAACACTTCTAAGAAAATAATAAATTCAACCATACTTTAAAGTAAAGTCAACTAAAAAGTTCTTCCACTTTCTCTCCTGATTCAAAGAATCTGTTATCAAGTAACTTTTTGCTTAAGAATTAAACACATGGCAAATACCTTGTTGTTAGTACTGAACCATAATGTTAACTGCCAAACCCAAGAATCTGAAAGCATTATAGAAATTGTAGGAATGCTGAAAGATATGGAATGTTTAAATGAAAATACAAATCCATTTTTCTGGCTGATCTTATTAGCAATGAGAATTATTACCATTAATAGTCACACAGATTCTCCATGTATGCCCCAATCTCAAGTTTATTTCATAATTATTCAGTTCTATAATTTGCATGAAGTAAGATATAATACACCATGGGGATAGTGAAGTTTCCCAAAAGCCAGGGCTTGCATTGAGAGGAACATGATTTTGTCTCAAAGGGGGCTCAAAAGGCCCTGGCCCCATGTAACCTGGTACAGGTTAAATAATGCTTTTATGAATAAGAAATAGAAGTGAAAGGATATGATCAGATCTGTATATACAGGATACTTTGCATAAATAAATGTTCCCAACCATGCCAAATCATAAGGACTACAAATTCAAGTTTTTTCCACTGAGTAAGATGAGACTCTAAGAGGCTGAGCAGGTTGCCACACATCACACACATTCCTTACACAACAGAGATGGGCTTCAATCTCAGATCTAACTACAAAGCTCCTGTATCAAAGTAACTTTAGACAGCTGTTCTTAATATCACAGGAACTGAAATTAAAAAGAAAAGCCCACAACAGCCACAAATATTTGGAACCACAAAGGAATATGTCCTATTACAGCCAATAAAGTGCAGGTTAAACAGAATTTCCAAAGCTAGACCCTGAAAAAAAGAAAAAAATCACAGGAAGGAAAGAAAAACAACTGCTGCTAAAATGCTAATAATCACCCCTAAAAATCCTTAAGTATTACATGGGACTAATCAATCCTCAAGTCCAGAACCATCTCTTTTCCCAGTGCTCCTGTTCTCCCACTTACCTCAGCCCCACTCCTTCCAGAGCAAAGGACATTGAGTCAGCTGAGATTCCTGCAATGACCTTTTATGGATCTGCCTGAGCTCACTCACACAGCCCAAGGCAAAGAAACTATGAATTTGGCAAAGAAACCCATTTTTAGTTGTTTTTATTTTTAAGCGAAAACATCGCAAAACATGAATGCTCTGGTTATAAAAACAAAAACAAAAAATATTCTTATGAAGCCCATTCTTTTTTTCTAAACTTTTATTGCATAGAAATCAGAGCTTACAACCTAGAAAGACATATTAAATTGGGGTTGCAAAAACAACAAAGAACCATAAAACTGAGGGCTTGAAGGGGTCTTCAACAGTTACATGGTTCATCATCTTCACTTCAAACATTATATTATTTAAAATAATTGAGAAATCATTCAACATTTAAAACCTCTCAGAAATAAAGTCAACATTCACAGGCAAGAAATTGTTTTATGTAACTAACCTGAATCACTAACTCTTCCTTATAAACCTACAGCTTCTTACTAAACCTTCAGTGTGGGAGTTGGTGGTAGGGATGGTTTGTGTGGAAGAAAGAAAAACAAATATTAAATGTCAGACACGACCCTGGAAGTTTTTCATATATGAGATCATTTAATGTCTGTAACAATCTGTAAAACAAGTATTATTTAGCCCATTTTCTGAGCATAGACTAGTGTTCAAAAAAAGTAAATAAATTGCACAAGGCCATGGGTAATAGATGGCAGATTTCAGACAGGAACTCAGATCTGTTTAACTCTCAACATCAGTTCTTCTCATTATTCTTTGTAATAGATATCACCAAATTTGTCAAAATGGGGTACCAGAATTTTATACTGCTTCATTTGAATATGTACATTGAATTGGGGGCAGCAACCTGAATAGCTGGGGATGAGGACATGTGCTGACCAACTGGCTCTTACTGGAAACACTGGTTCTACTTTATGCTCACTAGAAAAGGCCAGGAGAAATGATAACACTCAAAACTCTCACCAGAGTTTGAGAACAAGGGAGCTAAACTGGCTGACAGTGACCACAGATTATTAGATCTAAAAGCTATCACCAGGTAGGTCAGGAGGCTGATCACAGTCCTAGTGGCTAGGACTAGGACTTGTAGACATAGCCTCCTTGGCTACCAATAAAAACTGCCTAAGAGCCATCCTTGATACATGCTTCACAGATTGCCAACCTCTGGGATGAATACAACTCTAGATACAGGCAGTATACATAGATCATTTCAAGGAGGGGAAAAGTGTATAGGGTGAAATAAAGATGCCCAATTTATTATTCCAGGAGATGGGCCAAGAGTTGGGACAAGAACAATGAATAAGTATACTGTACACACAGGGACACAAAAGTAAAGTAAATGAAAAGGAAAAACAACTGAAAACAAAGGCACATTTTAAGTAAAGAATCAAGGAAACAAAAGCTCTGTGAGGTGATCAGGGTAGATTTTAAAGGAAAGGATCTTAAAACATATTCCAGTTTCTTCTACTTAATATTTCTCTGCATTTAGGTATATCCTATTCATTTTTACATTTCATCCCTAAAGCATCTTTAATAGAATTTCACCATAGGTAGCTTGAGAAGCAATGTTCAATATACTCAGCATAAAGCACTTAATGTCCCAGATTATCAAATTTAATTTAACCTATTCAAGACAGCTGAGGCCAATTGAGAAGTGCAGCAGAAAGTAAAGCACCTATGCCATCTCACACATTTTCACACATACAAGCATCCCTCAAAGTGAGAGAATTCTGACATCTACCTTCAGAACTGTTACACTGGTTTTAACCAGTCGAAACGGAAGTGGACTTGATGCTCAGGTATGAAGAAAAGAGCCAGGCTCATGTTTTTCCACTGTTCCCAGTTAATCCAGAACCTACAACTTGATTTCAGGCAGCCCAGTAAGTGCTTGAGGACTGTGATAAGGGCAGATGCCCCTCTGGGTAAAATGTACAGGAAGGAGACAACCATTATTCTCTTAGCTACTAGGAACAACTGCAGAACTCATTGCTGTGGTCTGCAGTTGTCAAAAAAATATATGGAAGCAATAGATGAACCTTCAGCTCTTGCCCAAATGCATATGACCCTCAAATCCTCTCCTGTACCTCCCATCTTTGAAAGATGGAATGTAGCTAAGCAACAGAGGGGAAGAGATGGTATTCAGGACCCATGGGGGCTCCCAGAGGCACAGGGCAGGCTAGCCTGGAGGATTCCAAGGATTATCTGAGCCTAAGATAAAGCCCAAAATTTTCTGAGCTCTCATTTGAGAGGAGGTGACAGCTTTCCCTAAAACCTTACACCCCTACCCACCCCCCATGTTTAAATCATGCAAGGACACACCTGCACAGGCTGTAGATATAGTCAATTGTTTTGGGGCCTGACTTCCAAATATGCAGAGCTTTCATTCATGATCGAATGCTACTTAAGAGTTATAGACTACTGCTAACCAATCGATGGCTTCTGATCCCATACTCCCCGCTCAAGTGAGCACAGAGAAACTAAATATCAGGCTCTTTAAACATGCCGACTGGAAATCAAAGGGAAATGCTGAAGGAGAAGTGACAGCTCAGTGTTTCTCTCTGGTATAAATTCCCTCATGTTCACTCTTAAAAGAATCATCCCAGTTCTTTCCTGTTTGACATTTCCTTCCTTAGCTCAAGCTCAAGTGGGCCCTGTGCATAATCACTGATGAACTAAATGTGCCCACAAGACCACCTCAAGTGACACACACAGTGCCCTGACACAAAAAACAAAATCAATAATCTGCTGCTCTATGTCACATGGAAATCCTGAATGCTGTCAGCAAACGAGAAGACAAGCTGGGGGTTACAGCAGAGACAATTAGAGCCCTTGGAAAAACAGAACAGAGAGTAATAAAGCCTCCCCCAAGTTCATCCACACACACACTCACTCATATTCTCTCTCTCTCTCTCTCTCTCTCTCTCTCTCTCTCTCTCTCTCTCTCTCTCTCTCTCTCTCTTACTTGTGAAATAAAAAGGCCAAATAGCCAGAGGTCATATTTTTCCAGTCTGGTAAATTAAAGTGACTAAAAATCTCTGTAATTACATAGAAACAGATGAAATTGTTATCTTAACTAAATTGTAAGTGCACTTTAAATGTCATAAGTTTTGATGCAATTTAATATTTTAAATGGACATTGCTCAGCATAGTCACTGATTTTCTACCAAGCAGATGGGGACATAATCCACTTCCATTACCAAGACTGAACAAACGCCCACCCATCTGTCCCAGAAGTACAAAAGGATGCTGCAGAGAAAGCAAAGAGCAAACCCTTTTTTGACAAGAATTACAAAACAGAGCACTGGCGAGAAGTCAAAAAGCCTGAGTTTCCATCTCAACTCTACTACTTACCTTGTGGTCTTGGGAAAATCCAACCTCTCTGGGCCATAGTCCCCTCTTTGGTGAAACAGAAATAAGTAATTCTTCACCTATCGTCACAAATTACTGTGACAGTAACTGTGTACTAAGTAAAATAAGCAAAAAGGCTCTATAAACAGATTAAAAAGTAAGCAATCATTATAATATATTCCATATATATGGGACAGAATATCAAATCATTTCTTACTATAACTTACTATAAACTTTCCACTAACAAGTTGGTGATAAAATAAAGATGGGCAGATGGCATGGTCCCAGTGCATGCCCAGGTATTCACAACACAGAGTGCCTAACTCTTACAAAAAAACTGTCTCAATATTATGTTATGATGAAGATGACACAGCCATGTTATGTTAATGCACAAGCCAGTATCTGTTCAGTAGGTACTGAAAAGCCTGAAAGAATAAACAAATGTACTTCTTTTCACATCTAACTCATTTGCAGAGTAATATAAACACTGAAGAGAAATAAATTCATTATCTCTCACTTCTCTTTGTCCCTTCCTACATAAAATAGCACATAAAATAGCAACTTAGGAAGGTTCTAAGAACAAGACAGAAATTGTATGTTTAAAGATTATTCACATCCAGACAAAGTTAACTTTTTTCACAGTACTTTCCTATTATATATTCTGTGGTTCTAGCAGATTTACCAGCAATTTGGGGAATAGAATGCATTGCACGTATCAATTAATGTGAGAAAATTTATTTCTATCCTTAGTTTCTAGTCTTTTCAAAGTACTAGTAGTACTTGTATGTTCGTTAGAAAAAGAAAAAAGATTTCTGTGGTTAATGTGTCTTGCTCAAACTCCAAAACTTCACTTTAGGGTTAATCATTAGAATGGAAAGTTTTAGCTTCAATAGAGTATGTTTTGAGATCTAGAATGGGTTAAGCTAGAAGATATTTCATAAATAGAGTTGTACAGGATTCTGTGGATGTGTTTGCTGTCTTTTTTGTAATCAATCACAGACTCCCAAAGAGGTCCCTCTTTCACAGACACAGACACAGACACACACAGACACACAGACACACACACACTGTCAAGAACCCTTGAGTTAGTGGGAAGTTATCACAACAGTGCAACTGGAAACAAAGAGGGCCAGAGTTAGCACACTGAGAGCTGAGAAAGAGAATGGTGATTCAAGAGGTATTTAGGTATTTAGATCCTTACTTAACTGGAGACCTTAAAGAGCCATTCTACACACACATAGAAATCCTCATAATTTCTGACAGTAAATAAAGATTAAGGATTACTGTTCAAGTCCTCAGGAAACATTTCTCTAGCGCTCTCAGGGATGAACTGGCAACACTGCAGAGAGAGGGCTCCTCCTGACCACCTGTGTTCTGCAAACAAAAGAGCTAATTCTCATAACAAATAGATCTCAATTTGATATGTGTGGTGAAATGACTGTTTAGTTCATTTTAAAATGAAAATACCACCCAAACAAAAAAAAAAAAAAAAGGAGGGGGGATATCACATCCATTGTTTCAGCTAGCACTAGGCTGACTTGATCTGAAGAATTCCATATATGCTTTGAGAGGTGAAAAGCCTTTGTGAATAATTGAAGACAAAATAATGAAACCCTAGAATGTCAGAGACATAATATAGTTTTGTAGAATTCATCAAGGAGCTTTTAAATTCCCAAATACTACATGCTGAATAATTTATTCTTGTGTCAATATGGGGCCAGCAAATGTTCATTCAGAGCCAACATTAACCCTCCTGTAGCTGAAGAGCAGGAAAATAGACTCTGTCTGAGATGGAAGGAGGCACTTAGTTTAAGTGAGATTGTCCTGATATTTATGAGAAAATTAAAGTAGCTTTGGAAGTCAAGGAAAAACACTACTTAGTCGGCAATCTTTTATCAAAGTCTGCTTATAAAGATAAGGAGGTGAGTTTCACAGGGAAAAAACACAAATGGAGGAGCTGATAACACTGCTCTCTCCTTCCAGAAGGGTCCCTGGGGACTTTCCACTGATTCTTTCTAAAAATATCTTTTAGCAGCTTATTGATATTTACCTCCCCCTTTGGATCACTGATTCCTAAGGCAGTTTTGAACTCTACTATGTTTCAGTTACTGGGCAGTCTCCCCTCGACAGCCTACCCTCTAATTCAGTTCATATTAACTCAAAATAGGTTGCATAGTTCATTTAAAAGAATAGGCAGAAGAAAACTAAAAAATTAAGCAATATTAAAAATTTTTTACATTTCACCAAAGGTCTATTAAAACTTCAAATCTAAAAACCAATGCCTTAGGCTTTAATCACTAAACAGCATCTTAGTACCAACTGTATAGAAACTACTATTCTAGAGCTAAAAAATAGGAGATGCTTAATCAGAGATTCTAAAGACTTATTAGCAGGAACTTACATATGAACACACTTTCCGTCATTATAGTGAAACTGAACTGCTAGACCACTGTGGAAAACAGCTCTCAAGTGACTACATGTCTGAGCTCATAACCAAGAAAGGGAAATCCTCCAAGTACTAGAAAGAAAGAGGAAATAAGAACAAAGTTGTCAACAAGAGCCTGGTCAATAAAGCTCCCAGGAATGAGGAGAACTTGAATCCATCATAGGCCTTTGCCAAATGGCTGGGTTGGAGAATAAGGTCCTGATGCCACTTCAGCAAGAGGTGCCCAGGCCACAGGCCACATACATGTTACATAAACTACCTAAATAAAACAAAGAATCAGCCTATTCATGAAATATGGAAGCAGCTACCTAGAGTGGTGATACAGGTGGAAAATTTTGGAAGACAGAATTAGGCATAATTCAACAGATAAAGAGAAAAATTTTTAAAGAACTGTGTTTAAAATGCTGAAGAAGATAAAGGCAGAGAAGTAATAAAGTTTTTTGGGGTTTTTTTTTTTTTTTGGTTTTGTTTTTTTAAGGCAGTATGAAAAATGACAAAGCAAGCTTGGAAAAGATTCCGACAGAAATCTAGAAATGAAAATGGGGAGAAAGAATACCAACAGGTAATCTGAACAACACTGATAATTAGTGACCAGGAAGATTAACTTAAGGAAAACATTAAAATTCAGGACAGACAAGGAGATAAACCTAAGGGGAGGGGGGGATATTAAGGAAGATAAAATAAGATAGTTTAAAATATATCTAACAAGAGTTCCAGAAGAAGAGATTAGAGACAAAAATGAGAGAAAGATGTAATAACTGGGAGAGAAAGAGATATAACTGGAAGAGATCTTAGTTTACAAGTGAGAAAATCCTAGCCCAGAATCATCTTCAATCACAGACCTTGTTAAAGGCAAAGCTGGTGAAACATACACATCAGCTGCCCACTCCTCCATTATATAACACCACACAAATGGGGACGTCCATTAAAAAGAAACCACATTAGCATGAGACCACGTTTAACTATCTTATTATTTGAGTATTTAATATGCCTGACATTGTGCTAAAGTCCTTGTCAGTTACTACTTTAATATAGCAAAAAATTCTGTTATTATTTTCATTTCACAAATAAGAAAACTGAGGCTCAACGAGAAGTAACTTGCTGAAACCAGTGAATGGCAGGATCAGGATTCAAGCAAAGGTATATGTGATTCCAAATGTCATAGTCTTAATAACTATATAACAGCGACTTCATATTGCTTTACCTTTAAAATAGTAAGACATACACAAAAGTTATAGTCAAAATCAATTTCACCATACTGTAAGTGTGATAATTAAAAAGCACTATTGATAAATTTAATATATTTTGTTATTACCTTATATTGGCAATTATAGGAAGTCCAAGGATTTTACTCTTATTGAATACTCAAATTTTTTCAATTTGCTATTTGTTTAATTTAAATGAATGAATATTCTAAAAGCAGAAATAACAAAGCCGGGCACGGTGGCTCGTGCTTGTAAGCTTCAGCCTATGAAGCGGCCGGGGCTAGGGATCGCAGTTGGAGTCCCGCCTGGGGCCCGTAGCGAGACCTAGTTCCAAAAAAAATAGCTGGGCGTGGTGGTGCGCACCTGTAATCCCAGCTACCTGGGAGGTTGAGGCTGGGGATGGCTTGAGTCTGTGCTACCCTGGGCAACGAGAGCTTGCGGTTCCACAGGCAAAAATAGCAAGACCTAGTCTCAAACAAAAAGAAAAGAAATAACAAAAACTCATCTTAAAGCTCAAGGGACCCTAAATAACCAAAACAATCTTGAAAAAGAAGAACAAAGTTGGAGAGCTCATATTTCCTAATTTCAAAATTTACCACAAAGCTATAATAATCAACATAGTATCATAGCGATAGACAATGAATCAATGTAATATAGAGCTTACAAATAAACCCTCATATTTTTGGTCAACAGATTTTTGACAAGTGTACCAAATTTTTGACAGTGAAACCATTCAAAGGGTAAAAGCTAGTCCTTTCAGCAAATGATAATGGGAAAACTAGACATTCACATGCAAAAGAGTAAAGTTAGATCCTGATCTTACACCATATGCAAAAACTAACTCAAAATGGACCAAGAAAGGGTTCCTCTTTCTTTCCTCCCCCCCCACAAGCTGGAGGGTTTTGTTGAGATAACAATGGTTGTGACTCAGACATAAGTCACCATACCACACCCACCACCAATGCAACATAGTCCATTATGTCCCTTCCATAATTGGCTTTCACCTTTCCTCTTCCCCTCTGGTAACCTTAATTCTATCCATAGATTTCAAAAATTTGTTATTGGATTTGTTTTGATCAACCCTTTATTTTACATATGAGTGAAACCATACAGTATTTGTCTTCTTTCTCCTCTGACTTATTTTGCTTAACATTATCCCCTCCAGTTCCACCCATGTTATCACAAAAAGCAAGATTTCATATTCTTCATCAGCAAGTAGTATTCCATTGTGTGTGTGTGTGTGTGTGTGTGTGTGTACACCCCATGTTCTTAATTCATTCATCTGCCCTTGGGTACTTCAGTTTCTTACATAGTGTGGCTATTATAAATAGTGTTGCAATGAGCATAGAAATACATATATATGTCTTCTAAATAATGATTTTACATTCTTTAGATAGATATCTACAGGTGGAATTGAGAGATAATAGGGTAGATCTATTTTTAATATTTTGACAAACTTCCACAGTATTTTCCATAAGGACTTTACATTTTCACTCACTGTGGATAAGGCTTTCTTTAGTTTCTTTACAAAAGTATGCCGTTTAGAAGAGGAATTGTTGAAAGTTTTCTTTAATCTAACATAGCTAATAAATTTTAATTGATTTTGTATATAATTTTTGTGATCATCCCTACTGCATCAATAAAGGTGAAAACATACAAGGTTTAAAAGGAAAAAGAGTGACAAAGGAATATTTGCCAAACATTGAATCACGTGCCAGACACTATATTAGGCATTTTATATATAGTTATCTCACTTTATCCTCTCAACAAATTGATTTAGATTATTATTGCCATTCTACAGATAAAGTAACAAAGATATAATAATTCAAAAGACTCCTCTACTCTCAAATATAGATAAATGCTCTATTCAACTAAGAGTCAATTAATTCTAATTCCCTGGGGAGTCAAAGAACAGTAGTTAGCACCAAAGCTATCCCAGATACCTGAAGAAGCCAATGTGACAGCTGTCCCCAGCATGGTGCATGGCTGAGTATTAAACGCCCAACAGATCTAACACCCAAACATAGTGTGGAAGGGCAGAAGATCACCTCAATGTACTATGAAGTCAAGAAGAAAAAAATAATGTGTAGGCCTTCTGCTCTAGCACCAGTCCCAGAGAGCTGAAAAGACAGCCAAATATGGATGGCCCAGAGCCACAATAAGGGGGCTCACACAGCCCTCCCTACCCCCATTTAGATATAAAAAAATAAAATAGAATCTACAGTACATTCTGTTGCTTTGGAAAATGAAAACTTTTTAACAACTTCAAAAATAAACAGCATAACTACATGGTAAGTTTTCACTAAATATTTTGAAAATTGTATTTAACTTTTACGTCTTGACTAATTTCATCTTGTTAACATTTACATATGCCCAATTGCCTTTTTTCTTTAAAAAAAGAACCTATCTCTCCTTCCATTCTAATTACCAGTCTATCATTCCTTTGCCTATTTTCCCCCTCCCCAGTTTTCCCCTCCATCTTTTGAACTAGCTTGTTTCAACTACTGTGTTTCCTCTTCTTTCACTGACTACACCAAATACTCCGATCTAGCTACTCCCTACTCCACTCCTACCAAACTTCACTTGTCAAAGTCACTATTATCTGTTCCATGAGTCCTTGAAGGGAGAGAAATTCCTAGGACTCTAAAGGCAGAATTTGAAAATTACCATACTCAGGGTTGGCTACACATTTTGTGGGGAAGTGACATAATTTATGGAGAACAGCGCAAAATGAAAGCAGGAAAAAGAAGTATCTTTTTTTTCCCCAAAGATCTCTCTCAGAACAAATCATAATGTTGTTGTTGATTTTTTAATTGTTGCTTAATATTCTACTTCCTCAGGCATGAAAATGCTCCTGGTATCACCAGTCCCATTCCTGTTTAGTCCCTGACAGATGAGGGTGGCAGCAGTCTCTGGGAATGAGAAGAAAAGTGGACAATTGAGCACTCATCCCCCCAAGAAGTGAGAAATAGTCAAAGGCTGGATCTCCAAGCTCACAGTATCTACACTATTGTCATCTGACTTCATTACCAAACACAAGTTCCTAAAGATACAAGGATTCAGAATTTCAAAACAATGCTTCCCAGGCACAGGACCCCTCTGAGCATGAGACCTTGTGCAACCGTACTGGCTGCATGCCTGTGAAGCAGATCCTGACTATACTACCTAAGAAACATAATAACACCACTTTATACCTGCATAAAACATGATAGTCTACAAAAGAGTTCTGACTTATTTTAGTTCCACAATACACAAATATATAGATGAATAGGTAGGCATCCCCTGACTCAGAATAGTGAAATGTTTTTGCCTAAGGCAAGAAAGAACTGGTATTAAACCTATGCCTTTGAACACCAAATTCAAGATCCTTTACAGTATAATATGCTTCTTAAGCAAAGGACAGATGGGAGAGAACTAGTACAGTGACTTTTTCTATATATAAACCACAGATGGAGTCACATAGGGAGAAATTATTTGTCAATTACAGTCAGATTTTTAACTCAATTGATTTTCTATACTTAAAGTAACTTTATACGAAGTCTAAGAGAATAAAAAGTAATAGGTATAAAGGTAGTTTTGCCCCCAATATGCACCCAGACTCCTGTGTGGATTTTCCCAGTCACTTATAGTAACCAAAAACCCTGGAGTCAACAGGTAAGACCATGCTACTCCAATTTACAATAGATTTCACTAGAGGAGAGCTGATCCCTTGATTTATTGGGGGGGTGGGGGGAAATTTGATAAAAATGTCAGATATGCAACTAGAATGAAAGGGAAGTATTTACAAATGGCCAACAGCCACATGAAAATTGCTCAACATCACTAGCAATAAGGGAAATGCAAATCAAAACCACAATGAGATACCACTTTACACCAATAAGAATGGCCCACATCCAAAGAACAGGAAAAACAAGTGCTGGTGAGGATGTGGAGAAAAAGGAACACTCCTACACTGCTGGTGGGAATGTAAACTAGTTCAACCCCTATGGAAAGGGGTGTGGAGGACCCTCAAGTTAATGAAAATGGAACTACCATTTGACCCAGCAATTGCTCTCTTGGGAATCTACCCAAAAAAGACCTCAATGTGGGTACAATGGGACACCTGTGTTTGGATGTTTATTGCAGCACTATTTATAATTGCAAGGACTTGGAAGCAACCTAAATGCCCCAAACCAGATGACTGGATGAAAAAATGTGGTATATATACACAATGGAATATTACTCATCAATTAAAAATGACAAAAATTTTTAAAAAAATTTTTATTTATATATAAATTTCACAACATTGTAATCTCAAGAATTTGCGCCCCCCCCCACCCTCCTCTCCCTTCCCCCCCTTTCCCTCCTGCTCAAAGTTATGTGCTTCAGTTTGGTGCTTAGCTTGTTTTGACTTTTCCTCAAGGCTTTTGTTTATTTTTTTCACTATATCCCATATACTAGTGAAACCATTTGGTTTCTGTCTTTTTCTTTATGGCTTGTTTCTGCTAATATGATTTCTTCTAAATG